>BQNB010016632.1:13766-71330 GCA_026074375.1 Tanacetum coccineum | reverse complement strand
AAGAACTAACAATTCCCCCACACTTAGTATAAGTATACACCATAAAAAATACGAAACACGAAGCTGCGCATCTTCATCTTCGTCAAAATGGCACATCACCCACAACAAAGTACGAACAAACTGTAAGCAAAAATCAACCAATCATACCAAGTAACTAGCAACCAACCATAGGGACTTTCGACAAGGGGTAAGGCTAGGCTAAATGTTATATATTTTTGTATTTTTGTGGATGAGAAAGATGAATAGAATGGTTCAGAAGGTTAAACTAGGGGTATCTAGCACTAAAGATGAGTGCTAACAAACAGGTTTTAATTGGGTGGTTAGCTGATTAGTGTAACCAGCTAAAAGAATATGTTAAATGAATAGGCTAATTTGGGTTAAATCCTAAGTTGCCTCTTTATCACTTAAAAATACCTTTATCACGCGAACGTGATCTCACTGCGGTCTCGTAATGATTATCAAGCACAAGTTCTAGAATCAATAAATCACCGGCACACTCATAATCAAAGGAATCAAGCATAAAATATGTATGTTATATACAGGCTCAAAATCCTCACATATTTACTGGAATGGTTATAAATGCGCAAGTAATGTTATCAATCTCGAGTCGTATCTGCTTTATCAATTGGGACACATCTCTGATTTCAAAACTTTATTTTATTTACTAAGTTTTATTCTAATATATTAACATAAGTGGCAAAAAATTAAAAAAAAATAAAAATAGTTTTTTAGATTACCGAGGGAAAACAAAAGTTGCAAATTAATAACGAGTCTGATTTTTCAATTCATTTTCCCCCACACTTAAGTTGAGCATTATGCGTAATTAGAAAATAACTTAAAAGTGAGACAAACGGGAAAAATAAATATAAGAGAAACGAGACTTCCCGTGGCTCATAAGTACTTGATTGAATTCTGGAAGATATGACGCGAAACAGAACGCCAAGCATGTGTATTCCACCACAAGTAATATACTGATCCAAATATATCACACCCCAAGTGATAAGATGCCAACCACCAATCCAAGCTCCACCTGTTTTATTTAACCTGCAAAATAAACTAAACTACAAAAAACCGTAAAATATAAAGCGCACTTTCGTAGGCACCACGATTGCATTTAGCGTATGCAACAAGCCTTTAAACCCCTCGTTGGCCTGAGTGGACGAGTTATAGTCCCGTGAGGGTTTCCAGCGAACACACTCACAAAGTTCAAAACAATTTTTTTTATAATTTTATATTTTTTTTCATTAAATTTTTATTTATATACATTTACTAAAAACAAGCACGTATAAAATCTTTTTGGATTTTTAGTTTTTTTTATATATGAGTTTTGGTTTAAAGACAAATACATATTAAACATATAATAATTATTTAAGGTACGAAAACTTATAACTACAAAGAAAATATTAAAACAAATATTTTTTTTTTGGTTTTTTTTAATTTTTTTAGACAAAAATCTAACATACAATAATTATATAACGTAAAATGTTTTATTGTTTTTTTTCCTTTTTATTAATATATCTATTTATATTTTTTATATATTTTTTAGACCAGAAGTGCGTCGCACTTAAAAGAAAGTGCGGCGTACATCGCATTTAACTTTTTTATTGTTTTTTCAAAAATTCAAAATACTAGCGCGGTAAAAAATTGAAAAGTGCGCCGCACACAAACATATGTGCGGCGGTTTTATTATGACAAAAAACATTTTTTTGCTATTATATATTTTTTTTGTATCACACTTTATTAGTTACGAACACATATATAATCGCATAAACAAACAAAGGCAGACACATAAAACACACAATAATCATATTAACAAAAAGAAATAAGAAAATCTTTTTTTAGATTTTATAATGTTTAACATTTTTACATAATTCAAATTCAAACACTCGACACATAAACAAGCAACCTATGATGCATAAACAAATAAAGACATTGAACAATTATTCACATAACATAAAAAGAAAATGCATATGATTTATTTTTATAAAAAACTGACTCTTTTTGTTATTGCAGGTGCAAAGTGCGGCGCACAAAATTATTTGTGCGGCGTACTTACTGCAAAATTTCCGAAAATTATATTTTTTCACATATGAAATGCAAGAAAAAAAAACTAACAAAACACATGTTTATTATATCAACAGGAACATGTCAGAAAACAAAATAAGCAAAAACAATTTAGAAATAAAATCTTTTTTGGTTTTTTGAATGACAACTAAATATCCATAATTGTATAAGGCATAAAATCAAATAAAATAAAATTTTAAATGATCACATACCTGAGACTAGCAATTTGGGGGTTTTGTTTGGGTTTTGGTTATAAATCAGTTTATGTTTGTAAAAATTTGCAGAAAGTGCGGCGTACTTGGGTAAAGTACGGCGTACTTCCTGGGTTTTCAGGAAAACCGGCGCACAAATTGTATGTGCGGCGTACTTCCTGGAGAAAAGTGATTTTTTGGGTTCTGTTTGCTAGAAAACGGTACGGCGAGTTTATAAAGTTGGATTTGTAAAACAATACAACGATTTTGGTGAGAAACTGGCGTACTTCGGGTATAAACCTGCAAAATAAGAAACGGGAACAGGGGAAGTGCGGCGCACAAGGTTAATTGTGCGCCGTACTTTCTGTAACAACAAATATATTTTGAGATTTTAAAGAGATTTAAACACACGAAACATGCACAAGACTAGCAAACAATCTGCAAACAAATAAACAAATCCCCGACAACGGCGCTAAAAATTTGATGTGTGTTTTTACAAGCTTTAAATTTATAATAACTAGAAATACCGATTTTTACTAAAAACACAACATTCGGGCAAGTATACCCTATTCGAGTGTAATATAGTATTAGGTAAGTCCAGGTCGTTCCACGGGATTTGTAGCAATTCACAGATTGTTTATCAAGTAACAAAGCTAATTGATTGTCACGGATCAAATAGCCAAAATGTGTGTAAAGCAAGCAAGATACCAAGGTATGATCCACATAACATAATAGATATAGATAGAGCAAGACTTTATATAAACAAAGCATACAAGTTATATATGACGGGTAATCATAATAACAAGCATATCTACCAATGATAACATAGAATCCTTTCGGCCTATATACTACATCATTACGAGTGCATTAGGAATGGTTTATATCAAATATGCATACATATGAATTCCTCCCAACCCGGTCGGTCTACATAAGGAAGGGTCTTAAACATCATTCTGCTTGGGTTGATTATCAATTTACCACACAATTCTCACAAGTATGATATTGACACGCCATAGACAAATGGTTTAAAATATATCAAGACAATTAACCTTTTCGGCCTATTTCAATTGCAATGATATACCAACAGATAAACAATGATCCAAGTAAAAAAATATCAAATCCATAAGCAGTCATATTCACAAGTTATACAAATATCGTCCAAGTAAGCGAGACACAACCAAACCAATAACCAACATCACAAACATGAATAAACTCAGAAAACATATCAATATTATTAGTAAAGAAATGTACCAAATCCATTTATGCGAGTAATTCGAGTATAAAGTACCAAAACCAATATTTCGACTACAACAACTACTAGTCCAACAACCCAAGTATCCATGATTAACCAACAACCTATGCTACTGAATTAACCCGAGGATATGTCACGTCTCTTCAGGGAATCCACAACGTGCCACCAAATGGAGTGTTTGGCAACGAGGTTTATGGTAGTGACTCGGAAGGATTTGGCATGAATTCTTCGAGTATTGATTTTAGGTTATGTAATAGTGATGAATGGAGGTCTGGAAATCATAGTGGTTGAGTAATAATTTGAGGCCATGGTGGTGGTGATATGGTGGTACGCCCTAGATTAAAGGGGTGTTTGGATCATCGGATCATAAGATCCTCACCAATCCTTTCTCATCTCCTATGATCTCTATGATTGTTATTGATTAAGTGTGTGAAGATTATATGAGAGATATATAAAATAGGAGAGCCAAAGAGGGTATTTATAGGCTTTTCGGGGGCCAAGGTGCGCCGCACACACTTATTTGTGCGCTACACTTAGTGAGTTAATGCACTTTGCAATTTATTACATTTAATTTTCTCCACCGCCTTAAAACTGCGCCATACTTTGGGTAAAACCGCCATGCTTTGGGTGTTTAAAGGATTTTTCAGTTCTGGCGAAAAAGTGTGCCGCACTTTCTGCAAGTGCGGCATACTTTTTGTCATTTTTCAGTAGTTGGCCTTTTATATGGTTGTAGACAATTGAATTTCGCTCACGTGGCCGCTTGAACCAACTAAAACGGAGTTTGTATGACCGAGTTATGACCAAAACAGTGAACATGTATCGGGAAGCATTCAGCTTGAGTTTACTTCATCGTTAAAGCTTCAAATCTTCATGTATTCTTCCGTTTTCTTCTATGACACATTCTAATAACCTACAATGACAAATATATTCTATTCTATACCAAAAGTTCTTATATTTAACCAATTTATATATATATATATATAATTATTGATAACGCATATTAAAACATGTATAATTTGAGCGTTATCAGTGCAGAAACTGATAGCAATTGTAGGACATCACTGATGGAGGCAATCCATCAAGTTCACTTATAAACAGCTTCCTATCATTTGTGTCGTCTATAAACTGAACCCATAAGTTGTGTAGATTAGCTGCAAAGTCAAAATCAATCAACGTTTCCCTTTCAAAGTATAGCATCATTCTATCAAATAAAGACCTAGAATTAGCAGCCATGGCAAGTCCTTCTAGACATGGAAAATAAGCCATAGTGAATGTTGAGTGTGTGATTAGCTTCAGTGGGTTTTTGGGTATGCAAATGACTAGGGGGTTTGACCTCTTAAATAGCAAAAACGGATAAAGCAAAACATGGAGGGACCAACGCTGTAACAAGATTACACGATAAATACATTACACGTGTACATTGAGTAAAATCGGATAAAGCAAAACACGCAATCGGCCCTACCTACTAGGACGAGCTATGTAATTTACCCAAATATCAATGTAATAAAATCCATCAAAACCAACACAATCTTAAGGGGTATTACGCAAAGTAATTACAGTTGACGGTCCAATCCAGAGCAAAGCCAAACGTTTACTGTAATGATAACATGCAGTGCGTTTACACTGTTTCTGACATAGCTCGATGCGTGGCATTTAATGCGGGAAAATATATATTTTGATTGCAAAATTCGTCCCTTACAACTTGGGTTTAGCTTCTCATCTACTCATCTTGGTTTTGTTATTTAAGGGTAAATGTAGTCAAACATACTACATAAACCATAAATTAAGTCATCCACAACCAACAATATTAACTCTTTTGCACAAATTCACTTCATTAAAAGCTTACTAGATATTGGAGATGATGTCACATAAGCAAAGAACACATGCTCGTAAAACCTATGCACCACAACATAAAGTCCTTACTAACGATGACTTTTAACTCAAATCTTAATCCGATTGCCTATTCTTTGTATTCATCTTTTTACAACCGTATCAAAATAATGGCTAAGAATTCTTACATCCTGTGATTTCACCCGTAACCGCAGCCAGATCTGAAACATAGATCCTCCTACTGGTCTTTTTGTTAATCACATTACATCTTTATTCCATTATGTTTTTGTCTCGTTAGATAACAGAATTAAGTCAAGAAAATTCACTAGCGACAAGTCATTTACTCTTGGCTACACCGAGGTAGTTGATAATGTTAACATCTTTGTAGTCTTGCAATGGTTTGCTTATTGTGTACCGATGTGGGGGGGCTCGTTTTTATTACTGTATATCCATCAACTAATCTGGTCCAAATGCTCCAAAAAATAGTTGACGCACATGATAATTAAAAAATTGTTATGGATGTCTCGGCTTGAATTGGCATTTGAACCTACAAAATCACCTAACTACAAAAGTGGTAACTACTGGAAGCATCTCTTAGATATGTTATACAAATTTACCCTCTTCAGAGATAGGAGTTGAACATATGCTGGACGATTTAACTCACTTCATTTTGTACATTTTGATAGTGTAACTATTGAAATGATGCCTTACATGGCAGCCTTACGCATAACAAGTTAAATATTGAAGACCATGATCATTCCAATTAATAACAACATAACAATCCCTTTCAAAGCCAGAGTATCTAATTCCAAACAACCATGCTCCAATTATAATAAGCATACAAATACCTCACATGTTGCTCTAGAAGGAAATTGGTTCAAGTCACGTGGTTTTGGTCTTGTTTGTAGAGATTATATTGGGATCTAGTGAGTGTAACTATCTACAGATACGAAAAGAGTACCTATGTTGCTAGAGATTAAGTACATTGTTGAATACTGGTGACTTTTATGACTCCTATTTCTGAAGTGCTGTTCGATTCGGTACATGTGTGGAACCTTGTTGTGGAGAAAGGGAAGAGGATTCATTTTGGTGATGAACTTGAATAAAGGTTTTAACAATACAACCTAATATCAAAGACTATGCTGAGAATTTATGATATGGGATCTATTGAAGTGGCTAATGATACCTTCATGGTTTCATCTCATCCTTTGTAATGTATGATTTGGGATAGAAAAAACTTGATCATAAGATTTTAAGAATTCATTTCGTCATTCTCTAAGTGTTTATTATCCAAAATTGTTTATTTAAAAATGTTGTACAATGATGGCTCACTAAGTAATTTGGGGACAGTCAAAGACCATTCTTAAGCTTTGTTTGTCTAATCATTTTAAAATTTTTTCAATGTATTTGAGTAAATGCCTTACTTAATCAAACATAAATAACCCCATAAAATACCCACTATACTTCATATTAATTTAAGGTTAACAACCATAATCACATTAAAGTAATTAAATCGTGAGAAAAAATCTCAAAGTAAATGAATGGTGGCAAAAAAAATGGATACTGGTAGGAGAGCAGGAGGAAGAAAGGAAGGACAGGTACCAACCGCGCAATCGAAAAAAGACAAAAAAATTGTACAATAAACTTTACGTATTAAAATTGATTAACATACATTCTTATGGTGATTTCACACCCAATAAACCAAAATGCCAATCATCTGTAATCAAAACTCTCGTAATCATATGTCTTCATCCTCTTCTTCAAGCTCGGGTCTTCCTCATACTCTTCTTCAAGCTTTCGAATAGCTTCAAGTTCTTTCTAATGTTCTCCTTTTCGTTTTCTTGCCACATCCAACCTTGCCTCTCATTCACTTTCTAACATCCACTATTTTTGTTCCTCAACTTCCATCTTGTAATAGTACGCATCAAGCTTATCATCATTAAGCGCGATGCTCATATCTAGTTGAATTTGTAAAACAATGCATGTTTCTCACCCCAAAAGTTGTAAATCATTGATATAGTAAAACATGGGGCTATGAACTCACCTTAGTGAATAGTGTTGATAATATAAATCAAGTGAGTGAGTCGACAAGCGAAATTCGAACGCAACCTAATTAAATGTAGGCCGTATGAGTACAATGTACTTAATAGTACTACATCACAAGTTACGAGGCCTTCAGACCCGTGCGATGCACACGGGATGACTCTACTTCTTGATTGCTTAGTGTTGTGTATAATTGATTGTTGCGCAATGGTCTGTTGATATGTTGATCATTAAGTTTGGTCTTGCACTTTTTTTAATGTTAATCTATATAGCCTTATTTTATAGTGTAAACATTGTTCTGTCGCCATTTTAGGTATAATGTTATTATGAATAATGTATGGCGGCCCTTTTCATTGTGCGTTGTGTGGCTCAAACTTGTGATTGTGTATGTGGTTTGTAAGTTTAGGGCTACTGTTTTCACCGGACTATTGTAAGTGTATATTTTTGAAGTTTACGGGCGAGTTTTCGGTTTAGATTTCACGATGGCTATTTATTTTAATGACTGTTAGCATAAAGCCGGGTCTTATGTTTGTGGTTTGTTAATGAAATGCTTGGTTGAGTTGAGGGTTGTACTAGTTTGTGTAATTTGGAAACCAAGGGGATTTTGGTTTGTGTTTTTTCAGGAGTGTAAGGGTTTAGGGTTCTTCTTTTGGTTATCCCTCTTAATTGGATTTGACGGTCTATTCATTGCCTTTCAGTTTCGCCGGCTAAGTTTGCAGTGTCATGATGGTTCACATTAATAATCTCTACCACAACCACATAATTCGTCTATATATACCACCACTTGGTATCATCTTGATCATTTATCACATCTTCTCACACATAACTTCTCACCCACATTTTTTAGTTAATTGATTCAATGGCTGCTTCTGGATCTTTGAATGTTGTGGTAAGGCATGCTATAAATGAAATTTCTGAGTGTAGTGGTGAAACTAAAACCCCTAAATACATGAAAGCTTTTATCTTGCAAGAAATTTCTGAGTTCAGGCGTTTGATAAGGGTCCTCCGTGATGAAGTGGATGTTGCAAAGACTGCTTTAGGTTAGGTAAATGCAATGATTATAGAAATGGAAGCTATGAATGTTCCGTTTGAGTATGCTGATAGTTTAGGTTGCTTGAGGGATAGCAAACGGATGATGGGTTGGAAGATTATAGGTTTGAATCAGAGGATTGAAGACACCGAGGGGAAGATCAGAACCTTTGAAGGTCATTTGGACATCATGGATGTAGCAATCAACTCAGAGTAGGCACTGGAGCTAGGTAGTTTCTTGGTCTAATGATAATGGTCTACTAATGTTAATGTTTTTTTTATTTCTATCTTATGTTTTGGACTAGTTGTAGTTGAAGCTTGTTTGAACTATGTCAATGGGGTTTTTAATGAAATATGAATGCTATGATCTTATTCTATGTTTTGGTTTTTTAAATTTTAAATTTTTATGTTTTGAATGGATGTTTGTTATCTGAACATGTGATCAAAAGGTTTGATTTTTACTTTAAAGATTAGTAGCTTTAAGCTTTTGAGGTGAGAAATGGTTTAAGCTATTTATGACTGTTAATTTATTATTGTTTATAAGTTGTGAATGATAAAGAATAGTTGATGTAAGCTTTTGATGTGAGGAAGGGATTAAGGCCCTTTTGTCTGTTAATTTGTTCCTGTTTAGGAGTTGCAAAGGACAGTCTTAGGGTTATTGTAAGTGAAATCTCCTATGATAAGTTATTTGATCCAAGTTTTATAAACGACTTGAGGTATACATGTTGTGGGATACCAGTGCAGAGGACGGTCGTAGCACTTTGTTTTGGTTTCATAGTATTCACATCTTTAGGATGTTCAAAATTAGCTCATGGTATGGACCCATCAATAGATGTGTCGATTGTTTGTAATATCATTTTGTGCGGTAATGTTGTCTTTTTTACTTGAGATCTGTTGATTTAAGGTTTTGATGTGTGAAATGTAAGAAGGCAGTTTTATGTTGAACCTTTCTCTTCTTTATTGGTTACGAACTTAGGTGAACCTAAATGGTAAGGATCCCATAATTGGTGTCGATATATGTATTTTTCCTTATAGGATTTTTATTGTCATAATCAATTACTTTAAAGATAGATTCAAGTAATATTCTTGTGTTGGAAATACGGGTTTGTTGTTTGGGTTCATTTGCAGGTTTAGATTTTGTCCGTTGGCGTCGTTCGTAGGTTTTTATATTGCTCGGTTCAAGCTTAAGTTGTTTCCACGCTTTAGTCATGCTTATGTAGCTTAGATGTTGTATTTGGTGTTTTTTATTATCCGTCACTTGGTGTTTGGTTAGTGCAATATGTAGATTTAGCGACATGGTAAATGGTATTGCTGGTAGATGAGTTTTCCACGTGGATGTTTTTTCTTTGGTTTCTAGTTTGTGCAATTGCAGTTTGTATCTAATAATTTTTATTTATTAGCCGACTAAAATTTGTTTTCCACATGTACAGGTTGATTCAGAAGCATTGTATCAGGATATTGCCTGAAGTGAGTACCTCTTACATATGAAGGTATGTTTTGCAGTGTCATGTCTTTATTTTATAATGTTTTCTTTCTGTTTATGATCATTCTATAGAAAATGGTTAAGGAATCTATGTAGGGCGTATGTTGTGCATTTAGTTTTCTATAATTTATAGAATGCAACTGTTATGGTGCTGAGACAACGATAATAACTACAATAAATTAAATATCAGTCTTATGTAGGTAGTTGTCCTAAGAAACGTTGTTGAAGGCCTCCTTAAAAACAATGTTGCCTGTGTGATTCTTTAATTCCTTGTCTTCATCTTCAATCATTAAGATCTTTAGCCCGTCAGGACTTGTGACCCTAGATAGTGCCATGTAAAGCTGACCATGACTAAACATAGGGTTTGGTAAATAGAGGCCGACATAATTTAGAGACTGCCCTTGGCTTTTATTAATTGTCATTGCGTAGCACGGCTTGACTGGGAATTGTCTTTGTTTTAATATAAACGGCCATTTTGATTTT
The DNA here is from genome assembly GCA_026074375.1 of Tanacetum coccineum. Taxonomy (NCBI): domain Eukaryota; kingdom Viridiplantae; phylum Streptophyta; class Magnoliopsida; order Asterales; family Asteraceae; genus Tanacetum; species Tanacetum coccineum. The sequence goes on along the minus strand of BQNB010016632.1, from coordinate 60,955 downwards.
GTAGATGACATCACATTCCTGTGTATGATGACGTTGTCTCCTACATGTGATCCAGTTAGGATTTTAGCATGAATAACAAATTGGGCAAGATAAGTGATAATGAGTCGCGTGCCGTTGCACAGACCCTGACTTGGGTTTATTTTCTGAATGAGCAATATTGGGAGTTCCTTTTTTAAGCAGAGGGTGTGAGGGGGCATTCCTTGAAAATCTAATGAAATTAAGAACTCGACTGGGTATAGGTCGTGTTGATCTGCAGTATCTGTGGATGCTTTACAGATTTCGTCTACACTATTAGAAGTAACAAGCGCCCCTCCTAATTTTTTGAACACGTTTTCATTGATTGCATCAACATCTTCATTCCTTGGGGTTAGAATTGCTCTCTCTTTAAGATAGGCATCATCAGTTTGCCTTGAAGTGAAATAAGGATACGTTTCTGCGACAATCTGCTCAACTGGAGAGGTCCATGATTTGATAAGGAATTCTTCTAGAATCTCAATCCATGTTGGCTCATCCTCTGATTTCTTTTTTTAGCTGGTAATTTCCCATCACCCACAGTCATCACCCATCTATTGAAATCTTGTTTTCGATTATCAATTTTTTTTTTGTAAGCGTATTCATTTACACGCATGCTACGTGTAAGCGTGAAAACCTTGAAATATTTCCACAACTCTGATTGGTTTAGGCAAGCCTGAATTACCTCTGGTCTTTTAGCATTTGGAATAACTGGCAGAACTGTCAAAAGTCCCCTCCCAGTAATACCGTCATTCCTCCAAAAATACGGTTTCTTTTGGCTGGATTTTATATCCCAATATGTCTCGTAACGTCTTGTCTAATGCTTCAAAAGCATATCTTTGAGTCATGGGTGCCTCTTCCCAAATTATTAGCCGAACATGCTGCATTAGTTTTGCTAAATGGGTATTTTGTTTGATATCGCATGTGCTATTCTCCATTAGCTTTAGTGGTATAGCAAATCTGCTATGAGCTGTTCTATTTGCTGGTAATAACAATGATGCAATGCCTATTCTAATTTTACAATGAATATTAGTTATTAATAAGTTAAAGATTGTAATAAGCACTGTAATATACTTTTTTAAGATTAAACCAATCAGTAGATATGTATTAAAGATCTTACCTCAAGAGGCGACAACAAGCACAATCATTTGTTCTGATCTTAATCTTACGATTATGGTCTTGTATAAGAAAGTTTTCCATGTTCCTCTTGGTCCATGGATGAAGCAAAATTGTCCTATGTCATTGTGCACAGATTCAATAATTTGTTCATATATCAAACGTTGTTCGGGGTTTAACATTGAATGAAGCTTTTCATGTTCAACCTTACTCTTGTTTGCATTAAAGGCGAGTGCTTCTCTGAGCAAACGGTTGTCTAGGTTTGTTAGCAGCTTTGGATTGGGTTATGGAAGATCTTTGAAATCTGTTAAAGATTTGCCATGCGTATTTAAAAGATCTTGGATTTTTAGTAGGCAATAGTTTCTAACTTGTTCATCTGACAGATTTAGCTCAGGATATATGTAATGTTTCTATTTTTTATCTAAGATATCCTATGATAATCGGACCCAGTTCTCTTCCCATAGTTTAAGTGGTCTACTAACATCACAGAACAACAAAATTGTAACAAATAAGTCACACAATTGTGGCGCCATCTCCCAAAAACTTGCCTCTGCGATAGCATGTGTCCATTCCTTGTCATCGTTCAGCAGGCCATACGCAAAGCATGCTGCTTTGAAGGTGGCATAGTTTATTTTGTTAACCATCTTTAGTTCTGTAAAAGACCAAGCCCCTCTAACAACATTCAATAACATTCTCAGAAAATATCGTTCTCTAGAAGCAGGGGTCGAATAAACAATCCTGCCTGTGCATTTTTTTTTGTTTATGTCGCTTCTATTTTTTGTCTTTTGCATGCCACACATAGTGTTGTGGTATTTCAGCATAGGTATATTCTCTGGCCCAGGATATTTCTTGTTTAACTCAAACCAATCGGTGAACATTATAATGCTGATGTCTTCCCTTTCTAGTAGAGCTGGCAAATCTTTAGCGTCACGCAATGTGATAGCGTTTTTCTCTGGTAAATGGTAATCCAATAGCATGACGGGTGGGTATGCATAGTTGATGCCAAACAAAAATAGACGTCACACCGCTTCACATAGAGACAAGAACCGACAGTTTAGGTAGTTTTTTATTTCGTCGACTACCATAATCTGGTCAGATGCGCCATTAGTACTGGCTTTAACATTCTCTTGGATGGAAATAGTTGCTCTATCTGGACCTTTATTTAAGTACTTGAATAAGTACTTAATAGTTTTAGATATATTTCACCATTCAACGTTTATGTATGCGTGGTATTTGAGCAACAGATATCGATTGTGAGGAACCACATGTTTATTGTCGTAGGTAAATTTTCCTTTGATGAGGGTGATTTTATTATCCCTACGACGATAAACAGGGTATCTATCTTCATTGATAATGGTCTCTGCAAGGAATTTTTAGGAAAATGTTTTGAACATTTTCCCTCGTTGTTACATGGAGCGTGTTTTGCTTTTTCCCTGCATGGTCCGTGTAACATGAATTCTGAAACCACCTTGTATGCGTCTAGATCATTTGTTGGACATGGTAGCTCTGTTAAGATTATATCGTTGATTTGATCGGGCGTCCTACACTTGAATTCTTCTTCTAGCCACAAGAGTATATGTGCATGCCGGAGGCCTAGCTTTTGGAACTTGTTGAGAATTATATTTGAGTTGATAAGACAAAACATATGAAAGATGAAGGACTTAAAATACAAAGGAGGAATTCTTCAAATGATGGAAGATTACAGAAGATTATTATCAAAGTTAAGAAGATTTAGTTGTTTCCTAATACTTATCCTTTGTAAAACCTAATTTCTATATTATATAAAGAGATACAGGTTATTAGGTTTAGGTGTACAAGTCGTGAGTTCCATTATGTACCTAAATATGTGTGTGTGTATTCCAGGCATGAGAATGTAGACGCCATATGTAGTGTTTAGCCTCAAGGTCAAGGTAACTTGAACCTGTTACAGTTCATTGATGTAACCGTATTATTCTGATAAAATAATATTAGGGCTTGGAGTGTTAATAAAGAAAAACCTTGTTGAATAACTTTGTTCATTATGCTATTTCCGCTATGCATATTCTTTATGTTCATTGTTATTATTATTCTAGATAAAAAGATCTAAACAATCTGAGCTATAAACGATCCAAGAACTATCATGTGTTTTAGTTTTATCAGGTGGTATCAAAGCCATGGGGCTCTTGATCTAGGATTCAGAAGGTTTTATAATTGAGTTTTCTATTTTCAATTAAAGGTGAATTCAATGAAACTAGGGTTTTCAAACCCTAATTCGTAAAAGCAGAAAAAGATGAGTTTAGGCTTTCATGATTATGTTGCTGAATAGATTCATCATGTACGTTCATCGATCTATCAAGGGTTTAATAATCATTGATCTGGTTATTCATCTCTTGTTCATACGCTATAAAATTCTGTTATGGTATGCTCTTTATTCTACTGATTCATTCCGCATTTAAGTATACCAGGTTTATTGGAGACGTATTAACAAGGGAATATTTTTTGTTCGTGTTTGATTTGCATTCCTTTATTGTTGTCGTTCATATTTGAGTTTCTTTGGAGTTAATACTGCTAAAGTTTAATAGCAGCAGCAGTATGATATAAAACGATTAGGGTTTCTGAATAACCCTAATTCAATCCATGATGAGACATGTTTCATTAATGGAGATAGCGTTAGGGTATCAAACATGGCTGACAGGATCTCATGATGAAAATGAAAGTATGTATTGTATACAGGTCTGAAGAACGATGTAGGGTTTTTGGTTTATATCTGCTACAATCACGACAAGGTCTTGAAAGATATCAAGAAGGAGCAGCAGCAAGTGTGTTCAAAAATTAGAGTGATGGCGACTTGGTTTCGAGTGATGATAAGGAATGGTTGTCGTGTTTTATGGTAGATTAATTTATGGATATTGATTATGAAAAGCAGGAAGTATCCAATGAGGTTCGGTTTTATGGATGGGATTGTTCCCATATCTGGTATTAGTATTGCTAAGCTTCAAAGGTGTTACTGCTGCTAACATATATGATGATTAATGCTGCCGGTTTTGTTAATGCTGCTATATATACTTTCTGCTGCTAGGGTTTTCAAATTGTACACTTAATACTGCTACTTGGGTATTAGTACTGCTAGGTTTGGAAAAGCAGTTACTACTGTTCTTTTTGGTTGGGGCTTTTTAAGTTTGTATTGCTAGCATTAAAAAAGCAGATTGGTTAATACTGCTTGGGTTTTATGGATTTAATACTGCTAGCTCTATCAGATATCAAATAATTTGGATCTCGAATTGGTTTAGATAGAAAAAGGCTAGTTTTGGAATTAATTGAAAGAATTGATTACGAAGACGATTGTTTATCACTTATTTAAAGTTGAAGTAAAGTTTCACAGGTGCGTGTTCTTATCATATCTTAAAAGTCAGTGTTAGTGATGATTTTAAAGATCACACATTTAAGATGCAATGGCTTTATTAGATGCATTTTATTTATCTAGATGCACCTATAGAGGTTTCGATAAAGTTAATTGCTGTGTAGTGGTGCAAATTGATTTTCATGATTTTGGCACATGTAGAGACCAAAAATAAGAGTAATCATGAAAAGCATCTAAATATGTATATGAATTTAAATAAAGCTAGAATAAACACTTATGTATGCATTATAATGATCTAAGATTTTAGAGATGTAATCTAAATTGAGTCGATGCATTCGATTATGTGGTTTATAGTTATTCTATCCTTCTTATTTTAAGAAAACTTCTCAATATTGATCATAACTTCTCTCTCTCTTTTCTTCTCTCTATTAATATATCTACTTATATTATATATATATATATATAATATATATACTTATATATATATTATATTTACTATGGATCACGTGAGAAGTAAATTAAAATAAGAGAGTGGTGAGAGTGACTAAAACACACATTGAGGTGGCAACGACGTTGTGATTAGATGCATTTTTATTCATTTAGATGCACCATTTTGAGTTTCGAAAGTTAATTTGATGCGTAGATTGTGCAAATTGATTTTCACGATTTTGGCACATGCAGAGGAACAAAAAACAAGAGAAACATAAAAAGCATTAATTACGTATATGATTAATTAAAGCTAGGAAACAAATTTATGATGTGTATAATGCATCTAAGACTTATTCGGGATGCATCTAATTTAAGTCGGTGCATCTCGAATATGCATTTATGGTTACTTCTTATCCTTCTTATTTTAAGAAAACTTCTTATTTGATCCTAACTCTATATAGAGTAGGGATCCAGTGAGAAGTAAATTCAAATAAGAAGTGGTGAGAAGTGACTAAAACCACACATTTGAGATGCATTGACTTGCATTAGATGAATTTTTAATTATTTTGTTGCAACCATTTGAGTTTGAACCGTCTATTTGATGCGAGATGGTGCAAATGACTTTCATGATTTTGGACGGTGTGGGACAAAACCCCCCCCCAGAGAAAAAATAAAATGATCTTTTATACGTATAGGCATCTTACATTAAAGTAGAAAAAACATTATGATGCGTTATAACTGATATAAGATTTATAGGATGCATCTAATTAAGTCGGCGCATCTCGGATATGCGGTTTTAATAAGTTATTCTTATCCTCCTTATTTAGAAATTCTTATTGATCTAGCTTCTCTCGCTCTCCCCTATATATATATATATATACACACACACTATATATATATCATACACACAACACCCACTTCTTATTTTAATTTACTTCTCACTGGATCCCTACTCTCTCTCTCTCTCTCTCTATATATATATATATATATATATATATATATATATATATATATAGAGTTAGGATCAAATGAGAAGTTTTCTTAAAATAAGAAGGATAAGAAGTAACTATAATCGCATATCCGAGGTGCACCGACTTAAATTAGATGCATCTCTATAATCTTAGATGCATTATAATGCATCATAATGTGTTTTCTAGCTTTTAATTAGATGCATATAAGTATATTAGATGCATTTCATGATTTCTCTTATTTTTTGTTCCTCTACATGTGCCAAAATCATGAAAATCAATTTGCACCATCTACACATCAAATTAACTTTCGAAACTCGACATGGTGCATCTAAATGAATAGAAATGCACATAATGCAAGTCGTTGCATCTCATATGTGTGGTTTTAGTCACTTCTCACCACTTCTTATTTTAATTTACTTCTCACTGGATCCTTACTCTATATATATATATATATAGGATAAACATCAAATAAAGCCGTATGATACCTTTTTTTAGATTTTTATCATTCTTATTTCTTTCGTATTTAATGAACCGTAAAGAGTTAGAAGACGTTCTTTATGTCGTTAAAAAGGTAGTTGAGTCTTCTATAACATACATATATCTTCCAAATCAGAATCATAATTGAATTTTAAAAATGTTATGATGCAAGAGTCAAAGGTCAATATCGTGGTCTTTTCCGCGCGTTTAAAAAAAATCGAGTCGTTTTGGGGCGTTTCATTGATGTATGTGTACTAATTGTTTTAGAATCGTTCTAATAACAAGTGGGAGCCTTTTTTATTACTCCAAAAGTTGGGGAAGACTCCTTCTCTATAATGAAGATGGAGACCGTAGATACTTATGTGAACAACTTGTTTATTGCATTCTTTATTTATCGCAATATAAGAGTTTGTCTTCTAGGACGAACTTGCTCGAAACATTGGTTTAATAAAACTTTAATTATAGATTTAAAGTTTTTGCACTAATTTTATAAATGATCAAATTTGTTTAAACAAATGTCTTGCATTTGTTAAACGCATTGGGTTCGAGGTATCTCGTGACAAGGCTTAAGGTCTTGCCTTAGCTTGTTACGAAATCATACTCTATAATTTTCTCCCGCGGGACAGGTGCAAGTACATTGGTTATAAAAAAATGGTCTAGGGTTTGAATAATCTTTAATCTTTTCGCGTGGCACTACATGCTTTGGCATATAAGCTAATGATTCAATTACTTGAGGTCTTTGACCTTTCGAGGGTGTCTATCTAGGGTTTGGTTACTCTTTAATTGTTTCCCGTGATAAAATGTGCACCCAAAAAGTTAACAAAATTTGTTTCTTAACTTGTGCTACGAATATGTATGCATGCTTCTTCGTAAACTTTTTTATACACGTTTTTATCACAAATATTTAAATACACATTTTTAAAATTAAAGTCTTTGTCGTCCAATTACGCGAGGACACTTGCGATTGCCTTTTGCTTTATGACAGTCGTAGGCAAATAACAACCTAAGGTGAATTTTCTCTATTGGTCAGATCTATGTTAATTTTTACATGTTATTGCATTGGAAACTTAATCTAGTATGGTTTGTCAGACCTTCGACTAAAGGCAAAAGATGAGATGAAACATTCCACATGACATTAGTATATCGTTGCTTGTGCCATGAGTCTCATAAGTCTAAGAGTTACACTAATACGACAATCATCGTCCGTCGCTTACCTTTTGCACCTATGAATTACTACTAGAAAGACTACCGTCATAAGTGAGAGTTCAAATAGGATCTTAGTCTTTTAGTAAATTAATTGGGTAGTTATTTTAAAAAAAATTAATTATCAAAAATACTAAATATTTGAATTTTGTTTTAATTGTAGATGGCATTACCTGTTCAACTCGTAAACAATTCAATTTTCAGGTTGATTCTTGAAAAAGAAAAACTTTTTGGATCTAACTTTCTCGATTGGTATCGCAACCTAAGGATTTTCCTTAAAGCCGAGAAAAAGTTAATCTATTTGGAACAGCGAATTCCCCTTATTCCTACCCATGTGCCTCATGCAACTGAGGTTCCTACTGATGTTATTTCTCTCTATAATAGATGGGTAGATACATGTTAGAAAATTGCATGACTTATGCTTGCTAATATGACTCCATATCTTCAAAAGAATCTAGAAGACTTCAATGCAAATGACATGCTCAAGGAGCTAAAAACTATGTTCTCATAACAATCTGAACATGTTATCACCAACAATCTGAACATGAAACTACTTAAAAACTGTGAAAGCAATTCATTGCATGTAAGTCGACACAATTATACTTTATATATTCATATATATATTATATATATTTATATATTTATATGTTATAGATATATGTATTATATATATATATATATATATATATATATATATATATACATATATATACATATACATATATATATACATATACATATACATATGTATATATATACACACACACACACACACACACATATATATATATATATATATATATTATGAGTGAGAGAGAGACGTCGAGAGAGAGTGTATGGAGACGAATCGATGAGCAGACGATGAGAGAGAGAGAGAGAGAGAGAGAGAGAGAGAGATGGGATCATGAGAAAACTTCATCTCGGTGGAAAACCTAGAAAACTCATCTACAACCGTTGGATCAAGGCTTTCTCCCCTCCCTTTTTTTTCACCAAACTACAGGGTAGGTTTGTCATTTCTTTCTTTTTTCAGGGACCATTTTTGTAACCATTTCATTCTCACCATATAAAATGCCTATTTTTTTCATTTCTTGTCTTTCTTTTTCTCGCTCCATTGTTCTTCCCCTTTACATCTCTGATTTTGTCTCGAACAATCAACACAATAAACACAATTCTCACGTCATAATTTCTTAAATCGGAGATAAAAGCATGTTTTATATCTTAGTTTGATTATAATTTTGTTCGTTTTGCTATTTTAAATCAAATATAAAGCTTAAATATATGCTTGTTATTGTTAATTTGTACCGATTACTGTTCATTATGAGTTAGAGTTATGTTTTTTAAATATTCTTCGATAATCATGTTTGATGTGTCGATTTATTCTACTGTGATATGATTGCATATATTGATTACTTATCTTAGGCAAATTTGATAAAAAAAAGCTTGGAAAACATGTTTACAAAAACTGCACACTATGTGTTTGATAAAATGTATAAATGCTTTTTTATAACTTTGATGCATTAATTTCAAATTGTGATGCACCAATTGTTCATCATTTACTTGTTGAAGGATTTTATAGAATGTTGATGTATCGTGATAGCCATAAAATCTTCTTTATTATATCTAATCAAAATGAGTTTTATCTTTTATTGTACGAGTTAGTGTTTTTTAATGGTAATGTGTCTGTTATATGTTAGTTCTAGTAGCATGAGTTGTAGTTAGTCAGATAGATGGTGGTTGAGCGACAAGCATGTAACTGAAGGGTATTTTTGTTTGAACACTGACTAATATATCATTCCCGGTTTTGGTTTGGATTTCATACTTCATACATTGTGTAAATGTTTGGTATATGTTATATGTGTAGGTTGAAAGTTTGAAACAACAACTAGAAGAGCAAGAAAGGGCAGTGGAGGAGTGGATATGAGCTCGCAAGGAACAACTAAAGCCTGCTAAAGATCTGGAAAGGGCATCGGAAGAAAGACAACATGCTGTTAACCGAGAGAGGGAAGCGGATGAGCGGGAACAAGGCAATTGAGGAGCGACAAAGGGAAACACCGACACGGGTCAAATAACTAGAGGAGCATGTCAAAGAGTTTGCTAACATGATGAAAAACACTAAAACCACCAGCTTCGCTGCCTCAAAGTTAGTTATCGGAAGTAATCTAAACTTGATACTTAAATACCATCGAATTTGAATCTTTTGCACCGTAACGAAACTCGGCTGACATACAGTTTCCACCTTCGAGCTAATTTTTGGATATTGTTGTATAAGCTTGGATATATTAGATGTTAGCGAACTTGAATATTATATGTAGCCTTATCATTTGAAAATTAGTGGTGGATTATTGTTTTGATGCAACTGGGTTGGTTTGGTATTAACTGGTTTTTTTGTTGTATGTGTCAATGTAACCATAGATAATAGAATCCATGAACATTAAAATTTTTAGCTTGTGGCATTCAATGTGAATTCAACGTTGTATTTTTTATCTTTTCGAAAATTATCAGGATTTATTACTAAATAAACATTGTATCATGAGTTGGTTTTTTTCAGGTGGAACACAAGCGGACAGGGAGATTTCAACCGGTGACGAGAATTTATAATTTGAACTGTAATCAAATTTCCAACTCCTTGTCTGTTAATTTCATATCTATGTTCCAGATTTGGTAGTGCTATAAAATTGTTGACCAAACAAAAATTTGAAGTCGTAAATTCAGGTTGCTATTTTGACTTTTAATACATCTCATGAGTCATTGTTGTTCTGATAACAACTAAAGTTCAACTAGTTACTTAGATGTGTTGGTCACACAAAAGGAAATGTGTACAGAAATATTTATACAGATAATATAATTTGTGATTGTTTACTATCAAAAATCGACTAAACTAAAACTCAACTGATAGACATTTGACATGACGATATCAAACTACCCTCTAAATCAAAACTTTGCATTGACAACAGAACCGATACAAAACTCCAAAAAGCAAAATGGATATTGTGATAAAAACAACTTACAGTTGATTCATTCATACAAATAAGATGTGGTTCAAGATTTCAGGACCATAAACCGAACCACTTACAGTCATCTAATCAAGTTAGCCAAAAGGGTTGAATACTAATACAAAATATATTAAGCACAAAGAACAAGAAGCCATGAGATACTTAAAGTTTAGGCCGAATTGAGAACGCTCATTGTTTTTAAACAACTCTCGCATAAATATGGCACTAAATCACTGCTGCTTGTTGCACTATTTGAGTCACTTCTATTGTTGTCATCATTGCTACTGTTGCTGCTAGAATCATCGTTGGAACTGATGAATTTGGAAAGGGTGGTGAAATGAACCCTGCATTAAGGTATGGCTGATAGCGAGCTAAGGTAAGGCCACTTCAGATCCAGTATTTACAATTACCGGCATGTCTTGACCAAGACTAACTGCACTTGTATTATCCCCCGAAACTGGATCGTTTGTAACAGCTACGGTGTTCGCCTAATAAAAGTTAACTTGTAAGCAAAATAAAGTTTACTACATATCATCTTTATGAAGATTATGAAACAATAAGCTTACTAATAATGGGGTGATCAGTAACTCGATCAAAGAAACTGCAACATCAACCTTGCCGTAAGTTTCAGCAATCACAAGAACAAATAATTCTTCATAATCACCAGGACTTTCGTTGCCTTCAGAAGAAGTTATCTCAATCTGTTAGTAACAAGAAACGAGTTAACAACAATTTGATGTTTCCCTTGTTTGAAAACAGTGATATATATATTCCAATCTTTAAGTTACATTGATAAGAGACGACGTCTCAGGCTCAAAGCCACTAGCCATGTCAATGGATCACACCCTAAGAAAACCTAGGTTTCTTCCTACGAGCATCCATAGTAGTTGGTTGGTTGCCTAACCACTTTCAGCCTCTGACATTAGCTTTCTTCCTCAACCAATATCTCACACCAGCTATAATTTCATCATCATCACCACTAACTACTTTCTCCACTAAAATATACCTCTCACACGCACAAACCCTTTGTAAATGAATTCAAAAGAAGATGAAGAAAAAGGTAAAGAGCTCGCCAACACGATGGCCCCTTAATTTACAAAATATCACCTAGTCGGCTAGTTTACAAAATATCTTCGTAAATGATAACAAACAGATGCCCTAATAATTATAATGATGCACTAATAATACTCCTTGATGCCCTAATAATAGTCATTGATGCCTTAATCCTCTAATCCTCTATGTAACATTTGATATCGACTCTTATGATATTTGGATGCCATACTATGATACAAACAGATGCACTAAGTACCTCAAACGGATGTACTAAATTACCTCAAAGGATGCACTAAATTACCTCAATGAACTAAGATTTTGCTATCTGTAATGATATTACTCAATGAACGAGAGATTAATGATCTAATGTACAAGGCTTTATGACTGCAGACCCTAAGATAAACTTACCTAAACAGCCCTAACATCTTATTATGAACTTAAGTTTTACTCCTCAAACAAATAAAGTGCTTCAATCCTTACCAACCGCCACACTAAACCAAATCATATAAAGTCATACTAAGAATTGCCGTAACACATGTTTTGGATGCACTAAATATACAAACAAATGTTGTAACAATTCGGATGATGCCCTAATCATACTAACAGATGACCTAATCATACTAGATTCATTTTCATATAATTATTCCTTTTTCATGTTTTTGCAGAGGTTCTTGATGCACAAGAGTTTGGGGAGGAAAAGGAATATGCCGATACTAAAATGAACACTGTTTCAAAGATTGGACTATCAGTGGGTCATCTTGTTTAACAAAATTCAAGACTTCTTAATTTACAAAATATCAACTAGTTGGATAGTCTACAAAATATCTTCGTAAATAATAACAAACAGATGCCCTAATAATTCTAATGATGCACTAATAGTACTCATTGATGCCCTAAATTACCTCAAACAGATGCACTAAATTACCTCAAACGGATGCACTAAATTACCTCAAATGGATGCACTAAATTACCTCAAACAGATGCACTAAATTACATTGATGAACCAATCCTTTGCTATATGTAATGATATCACATAATGAACGGGAGATTAATGGTCTAATGTACAAGGCTATATGAGTGCAGTCCCTAAAATAAACTTACCTAAACACCTCTAACAGCTTATTACACACTTAAGTTTTACTCCTCACACAAATAAAGTGCTTCAAGCCTTACCAAATGCCACATTAAACCAAATCATATAAGGTATCATTACTTATATATTATATACTAACAAATGAATAAAATGTGGTTGCATTCAGCCCGGACCCGCCCTTTTTAAGGAACGCGGTTCAACATGGTCCTTTTACCCGAATCTCCCGGCCTGTCCATATTGTTATCTCCAAACTATCTCATTGACAGACACACAAACACATATCATAGATGTAGCCATGTATCCATGTACATTGTTTTTCTGTTGAATCAAAGTGTATTAACGTGTATTCATTTACTTCTAAAATTTGTAGTTAGTAGCCATTATTGGCTGGTAGTTTTTGTTTGCCCGATAGTATAATCACGTGCGTATGGGCAAGGGGCCTATTAATTGTGGGTCAAAAATTGTAACCAATTTTCAATTCCAAGTTGGCTCGGTTTCACTCTTTTGGTTCAATAAAAAACCTGGTATTTTAACTTTTTATGATTATGAGAAAATTCTCGTCAATTTTACCTTTCACTTCTTCCACATTTCAATTGCTTTTGCCATAGATTCAGGAGGATGAACCCATTCTATGATTCCAGATAACAGATAACAGTTGCAGAAGATGGTTCCCATTCGAAACACCAGCATCTATTATTAAAGAAAGCAGCAGTTTAGATTATAAGTATTGTATTCCGTTGGTGTGCAGTTAGCAACTAGATTTACTGTCTAAACATTAAAATAAACCAAAATAAGTTGAGTAGAACAAAAATCAGTTGCAAAAACAAATATGATCTCTACAATCAACTAACCCTCAATAACATATTCTAAAGCATTTTTTTAGTATTTAAATCTTAACGAGCAAGATATATTTTAAACAGATTCCTACAGCAATCAATACTTCAAACATCAAAGAACTTGGTAGAAACAACATTCTCCTTCACAAACAAAGAATGATTATAGATCAAAATGAAAATTACAACACTAATCGTTATTCATCAAACAAATAATAAAATGCACAAATCTAAAGTACTCTTCTAGTACTTAACAAATAAATCAATTGCCGAAATACATCTCGTAATGCAGATCGACAATAAAATACACGGATCTAACATATTGTTTTAATCAATCGCCGAAATACAGCTCATAATGCAGATCGACAATAAAATACACGGATCTAACATATTGTTTTAATTCAACTAAACATACTCACTAATGCCCTAATGTGATCGATGCACTAAACATACAAACAGATGACCCAAGCATTTCTAAATATGCACTAAGCATACAAATGAATGCCCTACTATGACCACTGATGCACTAAACATACAAATGGATGCCCTACTATGACCACTGATGCACTAAACATACAAACAGATGACCCAAGCATTTCTAAATATGCACTAAGCATACAAATGGATGCCCTACTATGACCAATTATGCACTAAACATACAAACAGATGCCCCATGTATTTACAAAGATGCACTAAACATATAAATGGATACCACTAATGATGCACTAAACATACAAACAAATGCCCCGAGTAGTTTCAAATATGCACTAAACATACAAATGGATGCCCTACTATGACCAATGATGCACTAAACATACAAACAGATGCACCAAGTATTTCCAAAGATGCACTAAACATACAAATGGATGCCCTGCTATGACCAATGATGCCCTAAACATACAAATAGATGCCCTAAGTATTTCTAAAGATGCACTAAACATACAAATATGCCTTACTATGACCAACGATGCACTAAACATACAAACCGATATACTAAACATACACACTGATGCCTTATATGTCTGATGATACACTAATCATACTGACTGGTGTCCTAATCATACTCATGCTCTAATATGTTCAGTGATGCACTAAACATACAAATATATGCCCAAGGTATGTCCAATAATGCAATAAAAATAAACACGGATGCACTAAACATACATACTCGTGCCTCAATATGTATAACGATGCACTAATCATACTCTTACTGATGCCTTAATATGTTCATCGATTCATTAAACATACAAATAGATGCCCAAGCAGTTCTAATGATGTATTAAAAAATCCAAACAAATGCACTAAACATACACACTCATGCCTTGATATGTCTAACGATGCACTAATCATACTCATTGATGCCTTAATATGTCATATGATTCAACAATAATACAAATTATGAATTGTTTACACATTGATGCCCTAAAATGTCAAATAATTTAGAAGTGTTCTAAAACATCAGTGATTTCAACTATTCATTTTTTATCCTCCAAAATCATAACACATGCCTTAATTTTACACAAATTCAAAATAATACTAATTATGATATAATTTACCCAATAATGCACAATATAAACAGAAATGTTAATGAATATGTGTTATGTTGTATAGATTAAAAAGTAGATAAAATAAGAAAGAAATAAACTTAAAATGAGCTAAATAAATTTATATATAACCTGAGAGATTCGTTTGAGTGAATCTGCGTGTTTTGAATAACGATGCGATTCCATTGATGCCTTAATATGTTCTTGATCGGTGTGTTTTGATCGGTGTAGTTTAATCAGAACTTTTTGATTTGTGTTTTTCCGATTGGTTTTTATGGATCGGTGTTTGTTTGAAACTGACATATTGTCTTAGAACTGATGTGTGTTAGGTGTGAGAATGAGGTTGTGATAACTTCTCCCCTTCTTTCTTTTCTATTTACATTTTCTACCCTGCATTTAGATATGTTTGTAAAATCTACCATGTAGTTTGGTTTTTAGGTTTTCTACCAATATCATGTTTTCTCTAGAACCCATCCATATATATATATATATATATATATATATATACTTTATATATATATGGCCGGCCCATATTTAAAAAAAATAATATATTTTGTAATTTTGATTATTTAGTATATTTACTTTCTTTTTATAAAAAAACATATTTTAAGGGATAAGTATTAAAAAGTTTTAGCAAGTATTTTGTGTAATCTTCAAAATAGGAAAAAAATATTTTGTCCCCCTCCTCTAATTCATATGGCCGGCCACCATAAGGTGTGGATACACCAAAATCTTTTAATTTGGAAGTCTAGCTTAATTAAGGAAAATAGTGTAAGAAAAAAAGGAATAAATCTTTTAATTTGCAAACAAGTTAATTTTGTTTTTCTCTTCCTTTTTCCCTAATTACCATCTTTATCACAACATAAAACCTTTAAACCCTTCTTGGTCTTGACCCTCGATACAACAACATATAGTTGGCCAAGAGAGAAAACCGGCCTTTGAAGAAACAACCCAACCTTAGACAATGTTTGGCCTTGACTTTTATTAATGGTCATGCCAAAACAAATCTGAACAAGGAACTGTCTTCGGTTGAGTTTAAATGGAAACTTAGTGTCAGACGGACTAATGACCATACGTGGTATTGCGCAAATAATACCCACACTACCACCAGATATTATCTTAGCTTCAATTACGTTTGTTCCTATTCTTAGTACCTGAATGCTTGTTTTACGTTTAATAGTCCTGACAATTTGGGTCAATATTTCGCATGCACATAACCGGAGTACCTATTTTTAGTTTTATACTATGGTGTGAAATGCCAGCCATGTTGAGGTTATTAAGGAATTCTTCTGTGTACATTGTTTCATTAAAATTGCTGTCGACATCAGCAACACCGACCATGTCAGAAGAATTGTATGTCTTTTCATCACCCGGTATTAACGACAACATTCTATCATTTATCATATCCACCAACTCGTGAGTCCGTGCAAGAATGGCTCTCTCTTGGAAATAATCCGGATCATATAGGTTTTGAAGCAAATCTGGATAGATTTCATGAATAATGGAACCAATATGGTCGTCGGAATCTGGAATCAACATATCATTAGGAAATTCCACATTTTCCTCTCCATCGTTTTTTCCACCAATTTTACCATTCCCGATATTTAGTATCCAATCAGCAAAATCTTGTATTTCTTTCTTTTCAGAACTATTGGAACCTGATCCTAGCCTCATGTTAACCGTTAATTTCATAACGGTGCAATGATTCCACAAATAAGAAGAGTGTATGGCCGCGTGTACAACATCTTGTCGGCTGCCATTTGGTATAACCGGTAGTATTTGTCAGAAGTCTCCACTAAACACGACAACTTTCCCCCCAAAAACCTGTTCAGAAGGCATTGAGGATTATTTGTGATAAATGTTCTCGCTTGTCTATCAAATGACTCATAAACAATTTCAATTGACATAGGAAGCATCATCCATATAATTAGTTTGTCATCCTTAACAACTCTGCACCAACTCAACTATCTGACAGAAATGTTACTAACATAGAATCCTCAACCACATTTGATGGTTATACCATACCTCAGAAATGAGCGGTCCTACCACCTTCCAAGAGAAGAGCCGCAATACCACTTGATGCGACATTTAAAACAATTCCACCATGTGAATGACATGCCGCTAAAATAGTCTTATATAGGTAAGTCTTACCTGTCCCGCCATATCTGTATATGAAGACCATCCCTCCTTTGTTTTTATCAACATAATCCATTATAGTTCCGTATATTCCTTTTTGCTCTTCTGTCAATGTAACATAGAGTATTTTGTGTTCTTCTTTTAACTTATCTTTATTGTATGACAGTTCATCATGCACCAACCTGTTATATCCGTCCATGGTGTATTCTGCTGTAGGGTACGACATGTTTGGGATACTTTTCAAGCTCTTGTTGTTACTTAAAAGCATGTGTTCAATATATAAAAGGCAGTAGTTTTTCTTTTGCTCATCTGAAAGTACCAATTCAGCAATTTACGTGATATTAGTCAGTTAGTATGCAAAATGATATGAATAGTTTTAAAATTTGAAGCATCTAATATAAAGTAAAATGTACTCTAACATTGTTGAACACGTAATATATCTGGAAAATGTCGCGCCTACCTTTGACATGGGGTTTTGATAATCAAAACATATATGGGTGCGAAGATTAGTGAGAAATAATCAAGGGTCACAGACTATAGACACGAACATCCAATGGATGGGAAGCCAAACTCAGATGGTGGAGGGTTTGAAAATTAGCTATAAAGTTGTGAATATGTTTTGTTAGTTGAATATTTTGTGCACAGTCTGTCTAAATGTAACTGTACTGATAAATCCTCATATAAAATTAATGATGGTGTTACTGATACAGTAAGTGATAAAATGGAAGTTATGGTTGACCATGTCCAAGCCATGTTATTCGACATGATCACGAGCCTAGAACCAAAGCCTACAAAAAGAATGATTTTAGATCCACCTATTCTTAAGAAAGAAAACCTAACTTTTGATCCTAAACCCGGGCCTTCATTTCCAGAAGAAAGTTAGTTATAGAGATTTCGCTATGAGTTTGCTTAAAGACTGATGTTGCAAGTGTTTTTGGCAATCGTGTTATCTTGTTTATCTATTACAGTGTCTTGTACATATAAACATGTAATATTGTTGATAATTTGAGGTTTAAAATTCAAAGAAAAACTTTTAAAATATTGGAGTGTTATCGTGTTCATCTATTACAGTACATTTACGGTATCTTAACATGCAAACAGAGAAGTTCTGGATAAGATAACAAATCTGAGTGTAAGATATTGTTTCATAAGGTATAAGGCATTTGCTGAGATTTGATTTTGTTTTAGTACTTACGATTTCATAGGTTAAGGCTTGTAAGGTACTTACGCTTGACAACAAATCTAAGTGTAAGCTACTGTTTCATATGGTCTAAAGCATGTTCATATTCTATAAGCTTTTTCTACTTATGCTTTATGATTCAAAACTTCGATATTATGTAATTATCAAGTGCCAAATAATCACAAAAATGTATAAGTTTAAATTACCTGGAGCATTGTTCTTAACTCGTTCGATACTCTCAACATCAGTAGCCATGACATACCATATTTTTTCATAAATAAACTCAGGGTGAGACATACTGTCAGTCATAATTAGCATAACAAAAAAGCATCGCAAATAATTTCCCATTCCCCAATGACTTGCTTCTAACAGCCCATCAATATATTCCTTGTCATCCTCCATAAGACCGCGAGCATAGCAAGCGTCTTTAAATGTAGGGTAAACAATGTCGTCAAATTTCTTGAAATCCTCCCAGTCCGTAGCGCCTCTAACCTCGTTAAGCAATACTCGCAAATAAAACATTTCACCCCAAGATGGAGGTACGTGATGTATACGTCCAATACTTTCACCCTTTTGCCTTCGTTGCCATACCTTTTCATCATGCTTCCATACATAATACTTTGGAAACTCAACATAAAGAAGCTTTTAGGCAAAAGAATATGTCTTGTTTGTTTCCATCCAAGCTTGAAACTTTGTTTCATTAACCGACACCTTATCAAGTGTGTAGTCAAGACTATCACGTTCATCGTATATGACTGGCTGCTCATTAGGCAAGTGAAACGGTAACCTCTTGATATGTTTTAATCACATATCATTTTTCCTTAATAAAATAAGCTTAAAAGACCAAAAATGCATGGAAAATACAATGTATATGTGTGTTGTCAATTGAATTATACAGGTAACGGATACATCAAATATGGACAAAACCGAGCACGCGATTGGAAGAGTGCAAAAAATCAAAGCCGAAGGCGTATACATCCTTAATGGGCCAACCCGAACCCATTTTATTAGGCCGGGTCAGCCCATTAACATTGTATTTATATAAACCTTAGCCTTTCAAATAACAAGTCCAAATCCATAAAGCCTTTTATCATTTCCTGGCCCAAATCCAAATCTATAAAACTTAGCCTAAGTTAAAGCCCACCATACCATACCCGGTCAAAGTCAAATCAAAAGGATAAAACGTTTTAATGTATATCTCTTTCCACTTTTTCCCTCCATTTTCACTCATAATTACACAGGGTAAAACCTTCATTCACCTACACGCTCCCATCGTTCTAGAAGCCTGACACACGTCTGATATCTCTACTAGTCCACGTTGGCAATCCTAAAGGTTTTGATTAGTTGAGAAACATGGAGTATGATCAAGGGTGCTTAAATGATGGATTGAGATTGAAGGGCCATGATTGGAAGGAGGAGACGCTCCTGATGGCCTAGAAGATTCACCTCCTCACTATAAATAGAGAAAGGATCACACAGAGAAAATTATCTAGTGTAGGAGTAGTGTAGTGTAGTTTAGTAGCTTATTAGTAGCTTATTTTATCTTATTGTCCTTCCTTTAATGTAATTTCCTTTTTCAATAACTTGTACCTCTTTTAAAGATTAATAAAATTAAGTTTCATTTAAATTTTGCCTTAAAGTCTATTTTACTTTTAAGCAATTATGATTTAAATAAGTTTTGAATTCACTTAAATAAGCTCAAATAAGCTCATTACCTTCTAAGTTATTGCTTATTCAGCTAAGCCTCCTCAAAGCTTAGCTGAATAAGCCTTTTCATTCTCATATATCTCAAATTCTGCATAATGAGCTTTTGGATGATAAGCCAGATTTGGATGGGCTTATGGATTACCAACTTGTTATTAACAAGCTTGAGCTTGTAGATAAGCTCCTTTGAGCAATTTAGATCCCTGTTAAGCTGGGATCAAGGTACATGTTCCTTTTATCCTTTTTAGCTTAATTTTTTGTCATTACTTATTTCTGCTTATTCTCTGCTTTTTAATGCTTTAATATGCTTAGTTTGTCTTAATGGTATTTTTTTATGCTTAGTTTTTAGCTTAATTTTAGTTTGAATAGAGTTTCATAAATTATGTCTAAAAAATAGTAAAACAGCTTATTAGTCATAGCTTATTAATTAGTGCTTAATTTCCCTAAGTTTTTGCTTATAAGTCTTTAATAAGCTTAGTTATTAATCTGTTTTCAATAATTAGGGCTTATTGAGATCTGTTTAAGCTTATAAGTTGGTTTTAAGGATTTAAAGGGGTGTTTGGCATAAGCAATTTTAACTTAAGTTAAGACTGCTATGTTTAATTTTAGGATTTAAATCAGTTTTTTAATAGAATGCTCTAGTTAAGTCCCTTAAAGTTAGTAATAAGATAATTTCGATTTAAGTTTTAGTTGTGATTAGAGTATGTTTTATCAAAAATAAAGGATTATAGGTTCTACAGCTGTTCAAACTGTTCTTTTTTATACTACCAGCTTGTTTCTAACAAGCTAGAGCTTGTAGATAAGCTCTAAATGAGCAATATAGATCCCTGTTAAGCTGGAATCAAGGTACTTTCTCTTTACTTTAATTTTTGCTTAATATGTGTTCAACTTATCAATCTGCTTATTTAGCTTATTAATCTGCTTACTTATGCGTAATAACTGCTTATTTGTGCTTATTTAGTTTTAATTTAGCTTAATGTGCTTAGTTTATAGTTCAGTCTAGATTTAATCTTAGTTTATATGAATCTGCCAATTTAATAGTTTAAATAGCTTAATAGCATAGCTTATCATTTAGTGCTTATTTTTTCCAAAGTGTTTGCTTATTTGTCTTCAATAATCATAGTGCTAAATCTGTTTTCACTTTTTGAAGCTTATTAGAGTTTGTTTTAAGCTTAAAAATGATTTTAAAAGTTTTAAAGGGGTGTTTGGCACAAACAGTCTTAACATAGTTAAGACTGCTTGGGAAGCTTTTGGGTTTCAAAATAGACTTAATAAGCTCTAATTGAGTCTTATAAGTAGTTTTCATAAGCTTTAAACTAGTTTAGTCAAGATTTGTAGTTTGGTTTTTTAAATTCTAATTCTACTAATCTAATTAGGTTTTCAATCTGCTTATTTGTAGTCTGTCTAATAAGTCCATTTAAATATCTAGTTCTTGTGTTCAATATGGTTTCTAAAAGCATAAAAGTCAGGCTGTTTTTAGTCATTTGCTCTTGAAATCCTCTCTTATAGATTTTTGCTTAAAACAGTCTAGTCTATTAATGCTTATTCTTAAGAGTCTGTGTTGAGGTCAAGTTTTAGCTTTAATTAGGTTAGATTTTGTTGAGTTTAGCTTATGAAGATAAGTACTAAATCTGTTTCAAGTTTTTAATGTCAAAGTTGTTTTTAAATCTTAAAAGTTTAGTTGCAATTGAGTCATTTTCTTCAAAAAAGCCAAAAACAACTAGTGTAGTCTGTCACTTTTTTAAGTCATTTCCTAGCTTATTTGTTTAGCTTATAATATGATTTTCAGCTTATTTGTGTTCTTTGAGTCCTAGTCTTAATATGTTCTCTATTTTTAGCTTACTTCAATTGCTTATTAGTTCTAAATTCTAGCTTAAAAAGTAGTGGTTAAGCCGTTTTAGTCTGTTTTAAGTGCCTATCTGTCTCTTTGCTTTTAAGTGTTTTTAGCTTATTCTTTTTGTTAATTTCTAGGTTTTAGAGCTTATTTAGTCTAGTAGTTCAGCTGTTTCTAGCTTATTTAGTTTTCTTTTAGCTCATTTAGTTTTAAAAGCCTAAACAACTTAAGCTTATAGCCTAATAGTTTTAAGCTAAACTGTCAGTTTTAGATTAAGCTTTTTCTAGCTTAATTTTAAGTTTTGTTAAAAAGTTCATTCATTAAAGTTTCTTGTTTTTGTTTATTCTATAACTTTTCAAAAAGAGAAATAAAAAAATGTTTTGCAAAAAGGTAGGTCATAGGACTCGAACCTGTGACCTCCCTTACATAACACCAACATCTCAACCACTGCGCCCTTGGGTCTTTTTCATTAACCTCTTGCAACATTTAGTATATATACCCAGTTTAGTTTAAGGCTTAATTAGCTTATTTGCTTTTTCACAGCTTATATGCTTTAGCTTTTTGAGTAATTTTACTTTGAAAACCTCCTTTTTAGCTTAAAGTACTTTTAGAAATTTTCTTAAATTTTTAGGATTAAGTTTAATAGTTTTAATCTCATTTTTATTATTATTTAGATAGTTTTAAATAATTTAAAAGTTCAAAAAAATATTTTTAGTCTTTTGAAAATTATTTTAAGTCATTTAGCTTAAGAAATTTGCAATTTGAGTTTTTAGAATTTTAATTTGTTTTATTTGGTTAATTAGTTTGTTTTAGTTTGCATTAATTGTTTTTAAAATGACGTTAAGTTTTTAATTTGCCTTAATTTTTAGTTTAGCTTGCCTTTATGTGTTTTCCCTTTGCGTTATTAGTCTTAGAATCCAAAATCAAATCTTTAATGAAAATCAAGCTCGATTTACAACATGAACGTAGATTTCCATTCACCTCTCATTGAGGAGAACGATACCCGTGTTGATTACTTATTATTCTTTCCTAAGGGTAATTTGTATGATACTTGCTTATGTATATGTATTATATATATATATATATATATATATATATATATATATATATATATATATTATTGAGGGGTTTTTGACGAACATCAAAATGGCGCCGCTGCCGGGGAGAGGTGTAGCGATTTTTACGGGATTGTTCGTGTTCGAGCCTTGAAGATCCTTTCCCCGTGAAAGTTTTCGTTTTATATATAAAAACCCAAAAATATTTTTCTATTCTATTTTCTTTTCTATTTTCCTTTTATATTTAAATATTAAAAATAACCGTTTGTTAATTGTCGTATCGGCTCATCTTTAGTTAACAAACTATAAGAGAGGTATAAGGAGGGTCGATCCAACGAACTTCGACCCGAAAGGAGAAGGTTTTTAAAACGCTTCGCGCTTACCCACTCCTCCGCTTCTTTGTGCGTTTTCTAGAGAGCTACCGTGCACCTTTGACTTTCGGTTACCAAAAATATTTTCCTTTCTTATTTTTATTATTTCTTTTCCTTATGTATTATTTGAAAAATCTATAAATATTCTTCTCTATCCTCTTATTCGTTTAATTCTTATTCTCTTTACCTTCTTATCCGATAATTCTTCAACATGTCTTGGTTTTCAAGGTGCTCGTGGTGTGGAGGTCCGTTTAACGGTGGAAATTGTCGGCGTTGTACCAATGTGAGTTTCGGAGACGAGTTTGTCTGTAACCCCGATCCCATTTCAAATGATGAAACACCCGATTTTTCCTACCCACCTTCACAGCCCCAAACATCTTCGTTCGACCAATTTCATTGTTTCCATTGTGGAGATCCGTTAGAAGATGGTGTACGTTGTCAACGGTGTACATGTGTGAGGTGTGGATATTATCTTGGAGAAGGATTTTGTTCATTTTGCAATTCTGAAGCTGGAAATTCATTCGTTTATGATTCAAATCCGAATTCTTTCAATGATCCTCCAAATGTTTTCACCCACCCTCCACAACCCCAGTACGAATCATACTCGTGTGAGTTATGTGGGAACGATTCTCACTACGGTTATGATTGTCCACCACGGTTCCCGCTTGTCTATGAGCAGGAACCGAGTTACAATCAAAACTTTAGTGATAATTATTATCCACAAAATTCACCGAGTTTTCCACAACAATATCTTTGCTGTGAAAAAAATAATATATGAGAAAAGAAATTAAAATAAGAAAGAAAAATATTTTTGGTAACCGAAAATCAAACGTGCACGGTAGCTCTCTAAAAATACGTACAAGAAAGCGGAGGAGTTGGTAAGCGCGAGGCGCTATTTAGAATAACCCTTCTCCTTTTGGGTGATGTTGATCAAACCCGCCTTAAACTTCCCTTATAGCACGTAATCTAAAGGTGAGCCGTAACAACGATTAACAAATGGTTATTTTTAATATTAAAATAAAAGAAAATAGAAGTGTAAAATATTTTTGTATTTTTTTATATTTAAAAATATTCACAAACGGAAAATAACTTCACGAGGAAGGTTCTTCAAAAGACTAATCTTCGAACGAAATGTGAAATTCGTTACACACTTCCCCGGTAACGACGCCAAAAATTGATCCCATCCGAACACACTCTATATAATATAATATATAAGTATATAAGGATTAGACAATTATAGTATAGTAAGTATTTTCCGTCGGATTTAAGAAACAAACTTTTAACCAAAGTTGTCTCAAAAACCTCCCGGGTCGTTTTCCCTCGACGAAGCGTGAATTGAAAATCGGTTAAGTCCGTGATCGCGCGTTTTGAATGGTTTTAAAGATTTTTGATTTGGGTTTTCTAAATCCTACTAGATATAAATGACAAGTAGATAAATGCACGAAAACAAGTAAACAAAAAATGAAAATTAAACACGTAAGCATTAAAACGTAAACGGGAATTAAAGAAACGCGACAATTAAAACCTAAATTAAACCTAAAAATGATTTTCTAAACTTTTTCTAATCCTAATTGACTATTTAAAAAGAAAAGGCTAAGGAAATTCTAAACCGAGGGTGATTAAAGCTAAAATTAAAGAAAACGAGAACGGGAACGAAATCCCGTTCTTTAAAAAGTGAAATTACACCTACGAAAGTAAATTTCAAACCTAAGCCTAGAATATGATAAAAGAAAATTTTATAAAAAATATTTTTTTTTGATTATTTTTCTATTTTCTATGATTTTTTAATGTTTTTAATGAAAATAAATGTTTAAAAATGCAAAACTAATCCTAAAAATTCTAGGGAAATTACTAAAAGTGTAAAAAGTATTGCTGGATTTTATAAAAATAAAAACTAAAAATAAGCTAACACATTAAGCCCTAAAAAGACAGAATTAAGCTATCGCTTATTTTTTTTAAAAGGGAAAACAAAATGTGTATAAAAGAAATTTAAGTGGACTCTAGTTTGAAAAAGACCCAAGGGCGCAACTTGTGAGTGTGTGTGATTATGGGACGTGTGTGTGTGTGACGCAAGAGGTCACAGGTTCGAACCTGTGGCCTTTTGTTTTTATATATTTTTTTATTTTTCAAAAATTTAAAAAACAAAGTTGTAAAACTACTAAAAACTAACAACTTTTAAAAATACAACTTTTTTGTAAATCTAAAATAAGCTAGAAAATGGCTAAAAATCAGACAGAAATACCTAAACTTCTTTTTGGACTATTTTCAAAACTTAATAAGCTCAAAAACTGACATAAGCCAAATCTAGGACTTAACAAGCTATAAGCAACCTACAATTACCCTTATAAGCTAATGCAACCCAAAATTAAACAAAAGAAACGAGCTATAAGCTGAAAAGACCAATTTAGAACTTATCCTAGAACTAAGAACCAAACAGACAGATTAAGCAACTTTTGAGCTTATTTTTAATAAGCTAGAGGAACCTTATAAAAAATTAGCTTATGCTACCTTAAAGCCTGGCCTATAAGCTGCTTGAAACAGCTTTTAAAAACTATTTTAAAAAATAATTGATCAAAGAAAAAGCTAGCTGAAAAAGGACTTTTGCATTCAGAATGTGCTGAGTATACTTTTTGGTTTTCAAAGGACAAGATGCTGAATTTGAGCTTAAAAACAGATAGCTTAATGAACTTTTAAAGACAAAATAAGCTAAAGTAGATTGACAGTGACCTAAAAACTACTTGCAAACAAAATTTGAAGAGCAAAAAACTATTTTTACTATCTGATATTTAAGATTGAAAAAGGCAATTTTTGCTATTCTCCTGCTGATGGAGTGTGCTCACAGAGAGACCAACACTCAAAACCTATAAGCACATCCTAAGGAACTTGATTCTACAACTTAAAAACATCAAAGCAAAGGCTAAGAGAGCAATGAAAACAACTAGAGCTGATTTGAGCTTAAAATGCACTTAAACTAGATTATATGACCACAGATTCAAACTTAACCATCTACAAACCTATGAAAGCTTGATTCAACCAAACTAAGCCCTCAAATCCTATCTTATAAGCCTAAAAATGAAATCTAGAAACAATTTAAAGAGCCAAATGGACTCAAGCAGTACTAACCTGAGTTAGTACTGCTTGTCCCAAACACCCCCTTAAATCCTTAAAGTTCATTTTAAGCTTATAAAGTTAAGATTTAAAGCTAAAACTCTTAATACCAGATATTAATAAGCTATAATAAGACCTAATAAGCAGATTTAAACAAACTAATAAGCTAGAACAATAAGCTTCTATACTAAGCTAATATTTTTGGTTTTTTTAACTGTTTTATACTAAAAGCTAGAAAACTAAGATTAATACTAAAATTTAAACACACCAAGCATGAAATGACTAAAATAAGCAATAACAAGTTAATCTAAGCAGTAATAAGCAAACATAAAGCTAAATTAAAGAAAAAGTGCAGAATTAAGCTATAAAGTGAGAAATGAAATGTACCTTATCCCTTGCACCAAACAAGGATGAAAATTTGCTCAAAAAGCTAATCAACTAGCTTTAGCCTATCAAATGATAAGCTGGTAAGGTCCATAAGCTCATCCCGTATTGGCTTATCATCCATAATTCAAGCTGAGGTCTTATTTGAGAGTGAATTTTGAATGAATCTAGCTCAGTTAAGCATAAAGGCTTAACTGGATTAAATCTAGCTTAAGAGTAACAAAGAGAGCTTATTAAGAGCTTATGACCTTATTTAGCAAAAATCATAAAAGTAGAAACATAATTTTTAAGTAAAAATGCAATTTCATTAATAAGAAAATGATTACATGGCTTAAAAGGAAGATTACATTTAGAAAAGATGAATAAGCTGAAATAAGCAAATATATACTACTCTAAAACTACCCTACTCCTAGATGGATTTTGTGTGTGTGAGGAGCTCTCCGTTTATAGGCTTCAGTGGAAGGATCTAGGCCTTTGGACGCTCCTTGGTGTGTTAGTTGTGTGAGAGGATTCACTATCCTTGATCACAACCCTTGATTTGTCCTTGTGCTTCTTTTGATTAATCACAACCCTTGATTTCTTGCCACCTCGTCATTCCCCAATCATTGGCACGGATTGCCAAGTTGTCAAGTGCAAAACGTCATAGCTTGTATCACTTATTGCTTCTAGAAAGGTGAATTAACCTTTAGGCGAAGTGAAATTGGTGCAGGGTAATATTTGGGAAGGAGGATGAATAGTAAAACATTTACGCGCTATTTTTTTCTTGTTTTACGTTTGTGTTTGACCCGGGGTAAAAGGGATTTGACTTTGGGCTTGGGTTTATATTAAAAGGGATTGGGCCGGTGTAATCTTGGGCTCGGTAAAGGTTAACAGGGTTTATAGATTTTAAGAGTTAACGACCGTTAGTCCTAAGGCTTTTAGGGACTTATGGTGAAATTGTTTTAACATTAAGGGCTCATTTGGGATTTTAAGGGTTTTGTCATTTTGTGGGTTGACGAAGGGTTGACCATTTGACTTTTGTTGACCTTTGCTAGAAACTCCCGGCTCTTGTGCACTCTATCCGTTCCCGTGTTCATGTTTGTCCGGTTTTGGCCGTTTTCTTGTGTTTTTTGCAATATTCGTACCTACACATCACAAATGACAAAACATGCAATATACAAGCATAATTTGCACAATTTGATCATTTTAGGGCCATTTTTGGTATAAAAAGGATATGTGATTTCTCACATATCAATGATTGATGAGCTTACGGGAAAATTCAATGGAATGAGTATCGAAATTAATAAAAAGAAAGAGCTTCGACAACTTGAGCAGGCAGCTAATCTTAGTACTTATACTACCGAGCCTTCGTGATGTTTCAATTCTTTTTATGATGACAATGATTACGAGGCGAGTACTATTCCTTTGAATGACATTATTTCTCAAATTCCTTCGTCTATTGCAATCACTCCCGTCTTACCAACTTTGAAGTCTGAAGACTCTCTCAGTATGGGGGATGAGCATCTTAGCACTATTCCTGAAAGGGAATTGGACGAATTCATAAAGTCTAGTATTGAGGACCTTGTTCTAATCCCAAGTGAGTCCGAGGATACTTCCGAGAGTGATATTGAGTGTGATTTACCTTCGTGTGATGATTTCTCTCCCATTAACATTTTTGAGGAAAAATCTGTGACTTTCTCTAACCCTCTATTCGACTCAAATGACGATTTTACCTCTAGTGATGACGAGTCATTATCTGATGAGGATGTTCCAGAAGATAATGTTAAAATTTATTTGAACCCTCTTTTTGAATTTAAGGACGAGTACATCTCTAGTGATGTAAATCCATTTTTTAACGAGGTATTAGAGGACATCGAGAGTGAGGACTCCTATGTTACTAAACTTGATGAGCCAGATTTACTAATCACACCCCTTTTCAAGCTTAATGAGGATGCATGTTTCGATCCAGTTGGCGACGTTGATGAGATTGAGCTTTTACTTCACCGTGATCCATCTACTCCTAAGATAAGCGTTGCTTCCATTCTCGAGGGGTTCAACGATGAACCCCCTCTCGAAGAGAATGATGATTTATTTGATTTGGAATCTAAAGAAAATGAATGGAAGAAGATTTTGTACGAAGCTCCAATTGATGATTTGATGACCGAGGACAAAGTTTTCGACCCTGGGATTCCGGAGAATTTTTTTTCTCCAACATATGTGAGCTTACCCTTTGAGGATCGCCATTATTTTTCCCTCACATATGTTATCTAAATTTTTCTTCCTTATTTCACCTATCCGATGGATTCTTCTCTTCCTCTCTCCTCCGGGAGTGAAGACACCATTTTTGACCCCGGCATTCCCATTTTTAGTCTTGAGCTGGTGGTATCTCACCAGAGTGGAACTTTCATGTGCTTCAATGTTTATCTAAACATCTTGAATGAAAGTCCGATTGAGATTTTCTCTTCCACACTTTTCGTCCCTAATATCACGATGATATGGGGAGAGTCAACCTAGAGACTCGCACAAAAACAAGCGCTTCTCGGGAGGCAACTCGTGTTTCTATTTTCTATTTTCTTTTATTTATTAATAAGTGTGATGTGAGGAGGCTCGCCTCTTCCTTTTTCGTGTTTCGTGTTGCGTTTTATGTCCAGGATTGCCCGGATTATGAAGACTCTCGTGCTCGTGGTTTTGTCCATCGTTCACTCGATCTTCCATCCTTAGCATATTTATATATGGGAATCTGATATCTTAGATCTTGTTGATTAACGTTTATCTATTAGCATAATTAATAAACGGCTTTAGATTTACGTAGAGACCCTTTTAAACATTGAGGACAATGTTTAGTTCTAGTATGGGGGATCTTTCGATTTGATCTTACTTGCATTTGCCTTGTCTTCACGTAACCCCGTTTTGCCACCAAAAATATGTGATTTTATGCAAAAATTTAAATTTTTTAAATAATAAAATAAGTGTTTTGACACAAATGTTTGACTTTTCGATGGTGAGAATAAGAATAAATTTTGACTTGATCGAGCATGTTGCACTCTAGCTTGCCCCTTAACCTATATAAATAAAAGCTTTTGCTAGTCTTTTATACAAGAAGCTTTAAAACGCGAATTCTAGCTTGAGAAAGCTAAGAGTTTGCAAGTTTCCATAATAGACTTTAAATATGCAAAGCTTGATTTTATTAGACTAAGCATTCGCGGATCTTTTTATTTAAGATTTTAAATTTGCGAAGAACGAGAAATGATTGAGTTAAATATAAGTTGGATGCTAAGCAAGGATTAGTTGGAAATCTTAAGAGCTCATAAGTGTAATTTGTGGCTTTTCCTCCCCGAAGCTTCTAACCGGACTAATAATACATGCTCTTTTTGGAAATTAGACAAGTTAGTGGTTTTATTACTTAAAAGTCCTTTTAAAGTCAACATTTTTAGACTTTTTAGTCTTAGTTCAAATTTATACTTAAATTTTCTAAAAAGAAATTTTCTCTATATATCGTGGTAATATAAAGTGTTAAAAAAATGTGTGTATAATATATAATAATAATACCTTGTCAGATTACTAGATCATGGTCGGCTCGCATACTGATGTGACAGTCTTCATATAAGGCAAGGTCCGAAGTTGAAATAAGACAACTGGATCATGGTCGGCTCGCATACCGATGTGACAGTTCGTTTAAAGGGTGGAGGTTATAAGTATAATTATATTAATGTTAAGTGTAATGTATATGTTTGAATAAATGTAGGGAAAATCTCTTTTTCTTAAATTTAAATATGCTTTTAAACTAAGACTATTTCGTTTTAAGTTTTAGTCTTTTTAAATAAAGTATTAGTTTAACAGGAAACCTAAGAGTTTTTGAAACCGAAGGTCCGTGAGTTCTGATACTATTCTCTGTGGGGTGTCCAAAGCATGGTCACCTAAGCCGGTCTCGGCTGGGATGTGCCGAGAAGAAAGTCGCTACATGGAATGATCTCGCCTTCAAAATCATAATTCTTGGGTGGAACGTTACATTTAGAAGGACTACAACTTTCTTAAAATGTCAATTGGATGAAATTTGAAATGAGCACATACACATTTATAAATATTTATCCATCAGGAGTGAAAAGTTAGTCTAGACTTACACAAATTACAAATATGAGTAGTGTTAGCATCTTATCTTGTATTTAGCAATGATTTCATTTTTAAGCTTGGTTTGGGGCAGGTAAAAAAATCAAGGACGATGAATCTATCCTTTTGGACACTATTTATAAGTGTTTCTTGTTCCGTGATCCTAAAAGTTATCATTAAATAATGAAATTCGAACATATAGTCACTAGTGAAATTTATTATACTATATATTTATTTCTATATATTACTAATATAGATATATATACATATATACTAAACTAATTATATATATATAATATATATATATGATATGTTATAAAGAATTGGTCAAACGGTTGGTTTGGTTTCAAAACTATTGATTTCTTAATCCCTTTAGATGAGCACTTAGCTACTTTTCGAGGTGATTAGTTTAGGGGGATTGGAGTTTTTGGTTTTAAGCGTATATTTATATCATTGCGTGAGGACACAACAATAACTTAGTATGGGGGATTTTTGATATGTGTTTAATCATATATCATTTTTCCTTAATAAAATGATCTTAAAAGACCAAAAATGCATGGAAAATACAATGTATATGTGCGTTTTGTCAATTGAATTATGCAGGTAACGGATACATCAAATATGGACAAAAACGAGCCGAAAAAAACAAAACCGAGCACGAGATTTGAAGAGTGCAAGAAATTGAAGCCGAAGGCGTATACATCCTTAATGGGCCAACCCGAACCCATTTTATTAGGCCGGGTCAGCCCATTAACATTGTATTTATATAAACCTTAGCCTTTTAAATAACAAGTCCAAATCCATAAAGCCTTTTATCATTTCTTGGCCCAAATCCAAATCTATAAAACTTAGCCCAAGTCAAAGCCCACCATACCATACCTGGTCAAAGTCAAATCAAAAGGATCAAAAGTTTTACTGTATATCTCTTTCCCCTTTTCCCTCTATTTCACTCACAATTACACAGGGTAAAACCTTCATTCACCCACACGCTCCCATCATTCTAGAAGCCTGACACACGTCTGACATCTCTACTAGTCCACGCTGGCAATCCTAAAGGTTTTGATTGGTTAAGAAACATGGAGTATGATCAAGGGTGCTACATGATGGATTGAGATTGAAGGGTCAGGATTAGAAGGAGGAGACGCTCCTGATGGCCTAGAAGATTCACCTCCTCACTATAAATAGAGAAAGGATCACACAGAGAAAATCATCTAGTGTAGGAGTAGTGTAGTGTAGTGTAGTAGCTTATTTTAGCTTATTGTCCTTCCTTTAATGTAATTTCCTTTTTCAATAGCTTGTACCTCTTTTAAGATTAATAAAATTAAGTTTCATTTAAATTTTGCCTTAAAGTCTGTTTTACTTTTAAGCAATTATGATTTAAATAAGTTTTGAATTCACTTAAATAAGCTCAAATAAGCTCCTTGCCTTCTAAGCTATTGCTTATTTAGCTAAGCCTCCTTAAAGCTTAGTTTAATAAGCCTTTTCATTCTCAAATATCTTAAATTATGCATAATGAGCTTTTGGATGATAAGCCAGATTTGGATGGGCTTATGATGTTTACCAGCTTATTTTAAACAAGTCAGAGCTTGTTAATAAGCTCTAAGAGCAATTTTGTCCTTGTTTAGAGCAAAGGACCATGGTTAGTTTGCTTTTACTCTTTATAGCTTTAATTCATTTCCTAGCTTATTTACTTGCTTAATATGCTTAATTCTGCTTAATTTGTGCTTATTGTTGCTTATATGTGCTTATTATTCATAATGTTAGCTTAATATGTTTAGTTGGTAGCTTAGAAGTAGTTTCATTTGCATTTTAGTAAAAAATGCTTAGTTTTAAGTTTTTTTAAGCTTATTTGTGTAGCTTATTTTTATTTCTTATTTATTTTTCCATTCTTCTTGCTTATTTGTCATAATCATGCTTAGTTATTAATCTGTTTTTATACATTAGAGCTTATTAGAATCTGTTTAAGCTTTAAATTTTGCTTTAAAAGTTTAAAGGGGTGTTTGGCATAAGCAGTCTTAACTTAAGTTAAGACTGCTACGTTTAACCTTAAGGCTTAAATCAGTTTTAACAAGTTTTAATTAAGTTTAGGAAATTTGTTTTTGGTAAACTTTAAAGTAGTTTTGTTAAGTTTTTAAGGGTTGTTTTATCTGAAATCAAAGTCTGCTTTAGTCTATTGGTTTTTCTAATCTGGTTATTTGATAATTCTTAAAAGTTCCAACTTTATGGTGGTGGTTTTTGTGGAAACCTAAACGTGGTCTATTAGTATCAATATGCCATAAGTTTTGTTTTTGTATCTTTTAAAATGGCATTTAATTCAAAAACAGTCAAGAGGTAGTAGTTGGTTGTGTTTAAAAGAGTCTTAAGTTGCAGATCATTTGTGGTCACACCTTGGCTTTTCTTTGAGTTATTTTGCTAATTTTTAGCTTATTATAGTTTAGTGTCATTGTGTTTCTAGTTTTCAAGAAGTTCAAATCATTTTTGAGTCTTAATCTTAAGCTGCATAAGTTTGCATTTCATTTTCAAAAAGCAAATACAAAATAGAGTAAACTGTCATAATGATCTTTCTTTTCTAGCTTATTTCTGCACCCAATTTTCTTAAGTTTAGCTATTTGTGTTCTTCAAGTATAAGCCTCAATCTGTTTTAAGTTTTCTAGCTTTCTGTTTTAGCTTTAATTGTCCAATTTTAGCTTAAAATCTGTCAAAATCCTTTAAGCTTCTTGTCTGAGTTAAAATTTACTATGGCCTTTGATGTTTTTAGCTTATTATTTTTGCTTATTTCCTAGTCCTTAGAGCTTATTAGGTTGAGTTTAGGTTCTGTTATTACCTTATTTGCTTATTAAGTCCAAAAAGCCAAATTCGTTTTGCTTAAAGTCATTAGACTTGATCTAGCTAAAACTTGTCAACTTATAAGTAGCTTTTTCTAGCTTATTTTTCAGTTTTTTCTGTAATAAAAAAGTCT
Source organism: Tanacetum coccineum (assembly GCA_026074375.1). Taxonomy (NCBI): domain Eukaryota; kingdom Viridiplantae; phylum Streptophyta; class Magnoliopsida; order Asterales; family Asteraceae; genus Tanacetum; species Tanacetum coccineum. The sequence continues at coordinate 27,074 of BQNB010016632.1, read as the reverse complement.
CTTTATTAAGTTTTTAATTTTGACTGATTTTCTAGCTTTTTAAAAGAAAAAATAAACAAAAAATGTGTTTCCAAAAAGAAGTCACAGGGTTCGAACCTGTGACCTCCCCTTCACAACACCAACGCCTTACCAGCATGCCCTTGGGTCTTTTTCATTAACCTCTTGCACCATTTATTATATATACTCAGTTTAATTTAAGGCTTAATCAGCTTATTTGTTTTTTCACAGCTTATCTGCTTTAGCTTTTTGAGTAATTTTACTTTGAAAACCTCTTTTTTAGCTTAAAGTACTTTTAGGAATTTTCTTAAATTTTTAGGATTAAGTTTAATATTTTTAATCTCATTTTTAGTATTATTTAGTTAAAAAAAATAGTTTTAAAAATTTAAAAGTTCAAAAACATATTTTCTGTCTTTTAAAAATTATATTAAGTCATTTAGTTTAAGAAATTTGCAATTTGAGTTTTTAGAGTTTTAATTTGTCTTATTTGGTTAATTAGTTTGTTTTAGTTTGCTTTAATTGTTTTTAAAATGACGTTAAGTTTTTAATTTGCCTTAATTTTTAGTTTAGCTTGCCTTTATGTGTTTTCCCTTTGCGTTATTAGTCTTAGAATCCAAAATCAAATCTTTAATGAAAATCAAGCTCGATTTACAACATGAACGTAGATTTCCATTCACCTCTCACCGAGGAGAACGATACCCGTGTTGATTACTTATTATTCTTTCCTAAGAGTAATTTGTATGATACTTGCTTATGTATATGTATATATATATATATATATATATATATATATATATATATATATATATATATATATATATATATATATATATATATATATATATATTATTGAGGGGTTTTTGACGAACATCACCTCTCAACGGGTGGAAACCTGTAATGTATGTCAAAGCCATATATCCTCCAGGCTGCTTCGCATGCCGAAAGATACCTACAATCATAATAGTCACTAATCTCATCCACTTCTTCATTTTCTGCAGCGACAGTTATCCTATCCGGACCCTTATTGATGTACTTGAATAGATATTTTATAGAACCAATCTAGTTGCACCATTCCACGTTTATATGAGACTGGTAACGTCTTAGCAAACCCGGGTTGTAAGGTACTACATAACCGTTATGCAAATCTGCTCGTTGTTTTTGGATAGTACAACCGTCATTTCTTCTTTTATATATTGTGTAACCACTTTCATCAATAAATGTGGTTTCGTTAAACTGTTTAGGGAACTTCTTTGTACATTTGTTGTTTACCGTGCAAGGACAGCTTGGGCGCTCGGCACCACATGGACCATGCATCATGTGATCGGTCACTATCTGATACAATTCAGGATCTTCATCCTTATCGGGTATCTCCGCAGATATATATTTATCAATGTGGGCTGCGGTTGTTAGCTTATCCTCTGGTTCCAAAAAAAGTAATATGTGAGCATGTGGAAGTCCTCTTTTTTGGAACTCGACCGTGTAAACAGCTGCATAAACATTGTTATGCTTTAGTAATGTGAGCATTTTTACCATTATACTTGTATTAAAATCAAAAAACAAACACACTTTAGGCCGTTTTAGGGGATGGATATTAATGTGTTTAATAACTAATTTACATATCAAAACATAAAAAATTGAAAAAAATTATTTAAATTAAGTTCGTTGTAATAACTTACTGGGTGAAAAATTGGCAGTCATAAGGACTAAAACGATGACCGGGTACGGATTTTCTTAGATTTTTCTGATGATAAAATAATAAAATGTTTAATTATGAAATATTTACCTCCTCGTAGACGCCCAAACCAATGCTTTTCTTTGAAATCTTTCATCAGGCTGTCAAGTTTTTGTTTAAATACTCTTGTTATTACGTCAGGACGATCATCAGATTTCAAACCCTTTTCAGCGACAAAACGTGTAATCTCGGGCCAATTGGGGTTACACGTAAATGTTATGAACAGATCTGGGTATCCAAAGTTTTTACACAATGTCATAGCGTCTAGATAATTCTGCATCATATACCTCGGGCTTCCTGTATATGAGCATGGCAAAACAACTTTTTTACCTCTGATTGTAACACCGGAATCGGGATCAGCAGCCAACTTTGCCAATTTGGAGTATGTCTCACTCCTTAAATCTTTTTGCTCTCTACGTATATAGGATATTCTTTCCGACTCGATCATTGTGTAACCGTCCACAAGGAATTGCTGAAACAATCTACGTGAATTAAGTATCATGGAGTAAACTTTTGGTCTGTCCTGCAAGCGGTATGCAAACCACTCTCTCATAGATACTCGTGTCTTCTTGTTTGTTGGCGTTAAGTCGGTAACGCCTCGATGGTATATATCAGTATGATATCCATCCTCAGTGTACGAAAACAACAATGGATACTACAGTGCAAGATAAGAAGGGTGTAATTCACTTATTCGTTGCAAATCGCCACCTTGCTCCTCTAGAATAATATCCCTTTTATGTTTCGTGGAGTCAAAATCTCCAACAATAAGAGCTGCAACCTTAGAAGCAGTTGGCAGATTGTACTTTCTTCCATCTCGTTCCCTTGTACCAATAAGTCTTAGCCTCGCGTTATTCTGATTTTTTTAGAAACAAAACACTCACCAGCCATCCGAAACTCAGCAACCAGAGGATTATTTGTATCAAGCATGTCGCGTATTTCAGTTGTTAGCTGGTGGTCAATTTTCTTTTTGCCAGATGATGTCGATTCGCCGTTGCTATTTTAAAAAGAATTATGCATTAGTCAATACAATAATTAATTATAGTAAACACATTCAACTTTGAAAATTTGATCCTATTTTCAATCTCGTTTTCAGTATCATAAATGTAAAGCTGCGAAAATATTGGAGGCTTTCCTTCGTCAGGAAGCAAAGCACCCATTCTATGGCAATTCATTCCTTGTATCCTATAGCAATATGGACCACGACCGGTATTAACTGACTTGTCTTGTTTACCACCCATAGACGTGAACGCAAACATTGAATTATATCGCCTTATATTATCGATGAAGGTTGTGCTCTTCTGATGCTTTTTATTAATAAGATCCATCAAAAGTTTTGGTGGATTCTTTAATTTTTTAGGCAACATGACCTTTCCTCGTCCACAACATAAAGAGTATGATTCTGAATTGGCATGTGTATTTCCTACGGTACTCTCCGCATGCCATAATAATGCACCACAAGATTCACATCCAAATATTGGATCTCCATGATCACGATATTCTGTTAACTTGTAAAGTTTAGAGGTGTTTCATTTCAAAAAAATGAGGGTAATATAATCAATTGTTAATTAACATGTGTATGAAGTTCGTACCATTAGATATTCCTTCAAATCGATTAATTTGTGATTCAACTTCAGCTTCATCTTCATCATCTGTATCATTGAAGTTAATACGACGTGAAGATTTCATGCGAACACTTTTCCCTTTTTGTTGATGCGTACCAGATGTTGAGCCTGTTATCAATATAGTTATTTGTTTAGATATTATTGGTCGGGTAATGCATCAAATATTCATATTATACGTATGCTAAGTCTTAAATGACAATAACCTATGTTAAAATTGACTGGAGTGTTAATACGAAAACTTGAACGTTGATTGTTTACTGGCATTTTTCCTGCATTTTGAATATAAATTATGTACATTTTAGTAATTATTTATAAAGAGGTCTCTATATTCTGGTTAATGCATAGTAAATTTTAAAACCAAGTGTATACCTTTCAATGTAGTAGAAATGGGCGGTGTTTTTCTTGTTGTTGGAAAAAAATGTCATGAGTTAATTAAACAACTAATATACAGTAAATAAAATATCAAAAGTATGACACGCGTCTTACGTGTGGGGATATGAACTTTGCGCGGACGTCCACTACGTCGAAGTGAAATACCCTAAAGTGTAGTTGATGATTCAACAATATTTGTTTGGTGAGGTACAGAAGAGAGGCGGGTGTACTTGTATTCGCAAGTGTCTCTGTGGTTGTTGCTTCAAAATATATTACGTGTAAGGTAAACAATACATATGAACTTAATAGAAATAGAAGATGTACAACATTTGGCTTACATTTCCGGATATCAGATTTGGGAGGACGTCCTCTAGTTCGAGGTGTACTTGTTAATGTAAAATCTTTTGTTGTAGCTGCCAAAATAATTGCAATTCATAACATTACAAATACATATATATATATATATATATATATATATACTTAATATAAAAGGTAGATATACCACAAGTGCCATACGTGTTTCTACTTTAATTTTTCAAGGACGTCCCCTTGGTTGAGGTGTGTTCTTTGAGACACCAACAGATGAGCCAAAAACATTTGTATGCTGAGGCGTTTCACACAATAATTGTTGCATTGTTACCATAGGTGTTTGTGTTGTGGTTGCAATAAGAAAAAAAGCTACCAACGTAAACTACACGTTTATACTTAATATATTTAAACAATCAACAACATTTGTCATACGTACGAGTTATTTTTTGAACTTTCCTAGGACGTCCTACTGATCGAGGTGTGATGTTTGAGACTCCACTCGAGGAGGCAGCAACATTTGAATCCTGAGGTGTTGCAAGCAATGATGGTGTTGTTGCAATTGTAGGTGTATGTGTTGAGTCTGCACATAAAAATGACATAAATACATGTCCATACTTAATCGATATAAAAGATGAACAAAATCTATCATACATACTTGTTGTGTGTCGTAATTTGCAAGGACGTCCTACTGTTCTAGGTGTGATGTTTAAGACTCCACTCGAGGAGGCATGAACATTTGAATGTTGAGGTGTTGCAAGCAATGATGGTGTTCTTTTAATTGTAGGCGTATGTGTTATGTCTGCAAATAAGAATGACATGAATAAGGTAAAAAATATATATATACTAAATAGATATAGAAGATGAACCACAATAGGCTTACGTGTTGTGTTTTGAAATTTGCGAGGACGGCCTACTTTTCGAGGTATGATATTTGAAACTTCACTCGTTGAGCCAAACACATTTGTATGCTTAGGTGTTGCAAGCAATGATGTTGTTGTTGCAATTATAGGAGTATGTGTTGAGTCTGCACATAAAAAATGACATAAATTATGAAAAACCAAAATTATAGTAAACAGATTTAGAAGAAGAATCATAAAAGGCTTACGTATTGTGTTTGGAATTTCGGCAATCCGGACGCTTCGGCGAGGTGTAACATTTGATAGTATACTTGATGATGAAACAACATTGGTAAATCTCGGTGTTGCAAGTATTGATGGTCTCGTTGTAATTGTACTCGTCGGTTTTTTTGTTGTTGCGAATCAAAATCACATGAAAAAAGGTTAAACATTAGTACATACTTTACAAATATATAATACAAACCACAATTTTTTTCCTACAGTTCCACATTATTATTTTTTCTTTTTTATAAACAACAGATATATTACAAAAGATATATACTTTATAAATAAAGAAAATTAACCACAATTTGCTTACGTGTTAGATTTTCAATTTTGCGAAGCCGTCCTCTTGGTCTTAGTGACATGCCTGGAGTCCAATGGGTAACGCAACATCATTTGATTTATGAACTGAATGTATTTTTGGTGGTGAACTTGTAATAGTAGGCGTTTGTGTTGTTGTTGTGTCATATATTCTTGGCATGTTAAAGCTAAACAAAAGATATATACTTGATACACATAGTAAATTAAACACACATGGCTTACGATTTGTGTTAGTAATTTTGCAAGGACGTCATCTTGGTCTTACATCAATGTCAGAGTCTAATGGGTTCCGAACCATCATTTGTTTTATGAGCTGAATTGTTTTTTGGTGGTGAACTTGTAATAGTAGGCGTTTGTGTTGTTGCTGTGACAATGAATGGCATGTAAAGGATAAAAAAACAAATATATAATTGATACACATAGAAAATTAACCACACTTGGCTTACGTTTTGTGTCTGTAATGTTGCGAGGACGTCCTCTTGGTCTTACATCAATGTCTGAGATTCCAATGGGTAACGCAACATTATTTGTTTTATGAGCTGAACTTCTAACATTAGCCGTTTGTGTTGTTGCTGTGACAATGAATGTTATGTAAAATCTAAATAACTGATATATACGTGATAAACATGGCAATTTAACCACAATTTGCTTGCACCTGAATAAAAGTCAAAACAAAACCATGTGTATGTTCATTAAAAAAATACTGAATTTAACGATTTCAATTAACCTTGTGTAATGTCAGTAAGAGGAAGCCTTACAGGAATTTTTGATTTTAATGGTTCGGAATGTAATGCCATATTTTGCTTCAATGGTCGGTCCATATTAGTTATAGAGGATTGTTTCCTAACATTATCTCCATCAATCCCATATGCAGTGTTTTCGTATACGTTGGCTTTTCTTTTGTGAATTGTTTCATGCCCATTATAACCTAAATAATGATCATGAATAACTTTTGTAATGCCAGAGGATGTTAAAAAAGATTCAATATGAATGACAACAAATCATACCTTGCTGGTTCTTTTTTTCTTGATTATATTCTTTCATCCAGATCAATTTGTGGTTTCGGTTTTCTGATGAAACCATGAAGTCAAAAGTTCCCTAAATTAGTTCCTATTAATTTGCTTCTAATTAAATGATATGTAATTTAGTCAATAGATATCTCACATACATATATAAAGATACAGATTTATGATTTTTAATTTAAATATATGTAAAAAAAATACAAATACAATAAATATTTAAAGACTTAATAAATTATAAAGCCAAATGGAGGCGGATTGAAAAAATTGGATTTACAATAACAATTAGACATTCAGGTTTAAGTACGTTGTAGACATTGTCGATGAAAAGGAATTACTTTTCATTGGACTTGTCATCAAATATATATGCATATCGATGAAAAGGAATTAGTTTATTTTCCGTTGAAAGGGTGCGGATGGAAAATGTTAATCCTGGTCGTTTTAGGTCTGGAGGAGTTATATTTGATTTGTGTGGGTAACTAAAGTATGGTGTGTACAGGCGTCATAGTTACTGTCCTATGTGTAATGGTTTATATAAGTTCCATAAAAAAGTATTAGGGTTATTTTGATATTGCATAGTAGTTTACAAATGAAATTTCTTTGTTTTGGTGCAGGATTGTAGTTTAGTTCATTGCATATTTTATTTTATAAGGAGTATACTAAAATAATACACCTTTTGCTTTGTAGTATGTAATGTAAATATAGTGTCTATAACTTAACCATTTTATATTATGTCGTAAAATGACACAATAATAACAATAAGAAACTAACGACCAAAAAAAATATAGATGATATTTGTTTATGTATTATAAATGACATATTAAGAATAGCAATGTTGAAAACATGACTTGTTTAAGAATTAGTATCGGTAGTATGTTGTTCGGTTCCCGGTTATATTTCGGTTTGGTTTTTTTGCTAATGAATACCGAGCCCGAAACTTTTTTTATAACTTACAAAACCGTATCCATAGGTCCGACCGTTAGCCAAATTGCTATACCTACATTTTAAAATATAGGATTATACATATTTTTAAAAATAATAATGAAACATTTTTTTAAGAAGCATGAAAAAACAAAAAACCAATGATCACACTCTAAATATCTATTACTCTATAGATCAGTTATAACACTTCAGTATCCATCTAATCCCACATTATATTATACAGGAAACCGAATTTATAACTACTAAAAAAACGTCTCAAAAATCTAAACACTATACCAGGTACTTTGATCGATCTCTGATGTTGTTAGTTTAAACCAATCTTATGTTTCTATGTTGTTAGTTATACGTATCAATATGTTAATTGTTGTTATTCTTATCATCTTTAGTTAGGTTTAATATATAGAGTGTCTTTTAGTTAGTAGATTATATAAATATCAAAAGCAGGTAATGATGTTATTATAGGTTTTGCTATATGGATCAACCATTGCATGTTGGATACGATAGTCTAATAAGAAAGCCCCAATTTTCATTTGGTTATGAACCAAGGCATTTTCCAATTTGAATATTGATTTTGGTGAGTTATAATACAATAGATGTTCTTGAAAGTTAGTAGTCAAACTGAATTTTAGGCCGGTGACCGTATTATTATGCAAACTAAAATGTGTGGATTTGAGTCTTTTTTGTTTCAAAGAAGAAAAAAACTTTGTCTCAAGAACTTGATTGTGTGGACTGAATGTGTTTTTTAACAAAGATTTTTTTATATGTAGAAACATGCCTATCGAATTCGTTGTTTTTATAAATCTCACAACTTACCCAGATTCTCAGGTATTAACATTAACTTATCAAGTCGTTTTAGTTGTCATGTTCATAATTCACATGAGAGTTGCTTGATAAATCTGCGAATTGACTAATTTTGCGAGGAAACTTACTCAATTTGTTTTGGAGTCTTGTTTTAATGGGAATATGCATCTTTATGTGACAAGTAACAAACGTTACCGTTTTAAAGCAAAGTTAGTGGTACCTAATAAAGGCCCAATTAGGATAACGAGTGATCGATGGGTGCAATTCTGCTTAACAAACATGCAAAAAGAAATCTTGTTGCACTTCATGGAGCAGGGTGATGATACCTTTTACGTTATAGGATATGATAATGATGGCCTGGAATGTGGTGGTTACAATGTAGTTAGGAAACACCCAGGAAGGATTGTGACTCGTGTCTGGCCTTAACAAGACTATCCTCAGGTATTTATTAATTCCATTGTTTAACTTTTCTAGCCTACATATTAAAGTTTGTGTTTTGGTCTTTGCAAACTTACACGTGTGTAATTGGGAAAATAGACAGATGCTTCCTACTGACTTTTTAACTAGGTTGGATCAGAATGCCCCGCTAAGTATAAGTGTAAACAGAATAAATCATGATGTACGTGTTCAACGTGTTGAGATAGGAGATAAAACTGGTGTTTTTAAGTATCAATTAAATGAAGATGACTGGAATGCATTAGTTAAGGCAGTTGGGTTAGAATAGGGGACGTTGGTGGTTTTCATAAAAACAAACTTGAATACTTTGGGGTTAATGGCTTTTCACACTTGTGGTAATTAGTCAACTATAATTAAGTTTGATGGTGTGACAAATCTTTAAAAAAAGGCAACACGATATGACTTTGGATGAAAAAGGTATATTAAATAACTTGCAGACTATGTAAAAATGTATCATTTTTGTAAACATAACACGATACTGTATGATCAATATGTGTTATATTTCATACAATTACAACTGATGAGAGGATGGAACACATTTGCTTATGGCCAGGTCACACTGAACATTTCGGTAAAAGGACTAATACATTCTATAAGAGGTTTTCATCAACTCTTGATAAGAAACGACTTGTAAGTGTATTTGTTGTCTGAATTACATAAACATAAGTACTTAACCTTTATTTTTTTAGCATTAACCATGTAAATATCCACGTGCGCCATGCCATTTCAGCTCGTTTTATGGAGAAACATCCGTTTATGCACCTCTATCGTAAAGATCTAACCAGACACCAAAAAATTGAATTTGAAATGAAGATAAAAATGGATCGACACTTGGAAAACCCCTCAAGGACAAATCATGTCAACATACATGGTAAATGGAGGTAGTTTGGAAAAGCTTGTGGGTTTGACTACAACAAAATGATGAGAGTTAAATACATGTACACTGTTCAGGAATTGGAAGATGATTAGCAAGAACGAATTCCAGTATTTCATGTTTGTTAGATAAGGAAAGTCTGGTGCTGGAGTCTTTTGCAGATTGTTAGGTATTGTTCTTTTTTGTAATAATGGATGATTGTTGCATGATGCGTATGTAGTGATTAACTAATTATGTTCAGGATTAAGGTTTAAGCGATATGGTTATGTATTATGTTAAGTTAGTTGCTCTGTATGGTTAAAATCTTAGGTAGTATGTAATTAGCAAGTAGGAAATATTCTGTTTTAAGATGACTTCTGGTATTCGAATATATTATATTCTGGTTATTGCTGCAAGTTTTTTTTTGGTTACTTGCAAATTTTGTTTATAATACTATTGGTATCTTATGTATGGACTTAGTAGCCCTTTCATGTTATTAGATTATTTAAAAATCTGCTTCATACAACATACAAATTACATATATCAAGTATTATATAATTAACAAAACTTGCAGAATGTATTATAATACTATAGGTATTTTATGTATCATTGGCCATAGCAATGATATGATACATAAGGTACCTATAGTAACGGACATAGCAATGGCTTACATATATAAACATAATCAAAAACCATAATCAAGATCCGAATCTAAAATAAAAAAAATATAAACATAATTAAGCATGTAAAGTACTATACCTCATTTTCAAGAAAACCTTCTTTCAAATACTTGATAATCTCATCATCCAGTGTAACCTGTTAACATCTGTAGAAATATGCTTAATCCAGCTTACATATATCATAACATAAATAGTGAAATAAAAATTATGAAGCAACAACTAAAAAGTACAGTTATATACTGTAATTTCATAATTGTAAAAAAACAATAAACATCTCCATGTATTGATTTAAAAATAAATCCTGATTTCAATGGCTTGACACATAAGCCATATTATTGTGAGCTACCGCTCATATCAAACTTAAACAAAATCCAAATCCAAAATAAAAAAACCATAAACAGAAACAATTGTTCACTGCAAGTAACTTGCATTAAATAAACGTAAAGACCAAGGAGATGTGATGTTGTCCATTTCTTCACTTTGGTTCTTCATCCTTCTCCACATTCTGCTCAACATCCTTCTCTTTCTTGATAGTAACAATTGCCTTTTGAGCAATTGCATCTTGATCCACAGCCACCATAGGTTTTTTAGCATTGGGCTCTTTTTCATCATCTTCGGTGTCATATTCTGAATCTGAAAGATCAATAACAACAATACTGCGTTCAACGGTGCGTTGACGCTTCTTCTCTGATCCTGAAGTATGAACACTTGATGAACCAATGCAGTCACCTGTTGGGGTTTCGAGCTGTAGTCTGCGTGTAAGGCTAAGATCCAGAACCTTAGTAGATTTGATGAGAGCTGCAGGAGTTGCCATCCCATCTTCCATATCCTCTTCATTATTCTCTTCAACATCCTCTTCACTGTCCTCTTCACTATCCTGTCAATTTAAACAATATAGTGTTGGGTAAGTTCATAACCAAATGATAAAAGATTGAACATGCATGTAAACTATTACACTTCCTCACATATACACTTGAAAAGTATATTATAGTGTTAGTCAATGATATCTTTTAGTTTTGAAAAGTATAAAAGTATAATACCTGATCTCCCACAAACCCTTTCACATCCGTAAACGTGACTGTTGTTATTGTGATTAAACTTGGAAAACTTAACCCTAAATAGGAATCTCTTTCCAATAATCCCATTCAGTTCTTCAGGAAAGTATGTCGATGTATTCGGGCCATATTTTTCAACCAGCTCCCAAGCAGTGAAACCCGACATCTTGTGCATATTGCCATCAAAAATGCAAAGTTGTGCAGTTCTACTTTCATCCATAACACGCACAATCATCTTGTAACTATTGTTTCAAAAAAGTAGATATTACTTACAGTATGAAATCTGTAACATTCACCTTAATAGTCATAGTAATTGTATAACATACCGAGAAGCAACTTGTTCTTGACTCTCGTGCTTGGTACACCACCATGTCTGTTTAGTCCTAGAAGTAGATGGCCCTTTGGCTACAACAGGTTCAACTTTTTTGCTACACACTTTGCAGCCAATGTATGTCCACCCACTTTCGTACTGGATGCTATGAACAGATGCATAGATAACACATTCAGTGTCCTGCATTTTTGGCAGTATTTAACATGTTATACTTGTTTTTTTATACGTAAATTATTATACTTATTGAATCATAATTGTACAATATACATTACACACAATGAATAATAGTGTTTACATACCGGTTCAGTTTCCCTAATTGATCCGACTAACTTCTTTACTGCACCATTCATAAACTGTTGAGGTGTAACCACTTTTGGTTCATGAGCAACCAACTGAATCTTGTTTCTGTTAGCATCATATTCTTCCCGGGATTCATACCTAAATAAGTTAAGATATTTAAAAGTGCACAACCCAGAATATTATATGTAACAAAAGATTATTCATTTAAACATGTAAGATTTAGTCTAGATGTTAAATAACCTTTGGCGGAAAGTAAGTAGTTCTGAGAGTTGTCTGTTAATGTAGAGCTTTATCCCAAACAAAGCATTATGCACAACCGGAACATCTGGATTGCATTCACATATCCAAATGAGAAATTAACACATATTACGCTTAATATTATATTTATTTCATATAATTATTATTTATGAAAGTTAAATTCATACCATTCCAGTATTTCACTTTGCCCAACACCAACATCACATCGATATGGTCAATGCTATCTAATTTTTCAGCATATTCATTCCATTTTTTGGCCCATGAGTCCCAAAAAGTTAAATCAATTCTTTCTCCTCTAACACATTAAATGTAAATAAATAGGATTAACGGAATGAGATATTTGGTAGTTTTTGCAAAAAAATTACAAAAACTTCATAACTTACTCTTCATCTTCAATTACAACTGCCCTTCGTATCATTTTTGAACCAATAGAATTAACAGCCACAATCTCACCAATCCTTACAACAGTACCAATTACATCTGCCAAAACAAATAAGTCGCATTAATACAAAATATAGTGAAATGAATTATTGAAATATTCTAAGTTTAAATTTTTAAATGTGTTATACTAAATACAGACCAACAAAGTTATTCTCTTTATATTCTTCATTGGTGTCCAGGATTCGTGTAAATGGTTCAGATTTGAAGCCAGTGAAATTGTCATCAAACTGGTCAATTCTTGTCACATTTGTATTCTTGTAAAACGATAATTTCTAATCATGTGGCAGTAGTGGAAATCTTCCACCATTCTCCGTTACTCCAAAGTTTGAAATCAAATAGCATTTGCCATCTTGTAAAAGAGGTTCAGATCGAAACATCCAGTCTTTTTTGACATAGACCTGGATTCGATCACCATGGATACACAAAATATAAACTTAAATTTGTCAATACATTATTGTTACTTACATTTGTTGTTATGAATGTGATTGATGGTTTAGGCAGTGGTTATTGAATATTTCATCATTTAAATAACAACATAGATTAAGGTGTAAATTGTTTTTTTCAAATTATATGCTCATCCTACAAGACACATTCCAAGCTGTATAGATCATGTACTTGATTCAGTTTATGTCCATGCCAGATTGAGATGACTCTCCCTTTGATAGACATGTTAGACACCATAGGGCTGACATCTTTGATGG
>BQNB010016631.1:0-67493 GCA_026074375.1 Tanacetum coccineum | reverse complement strand
CTTTACAAGCCGCCGCGGTTAACTACAACCAAGGAAATACCGATTACCGTCCCCTGATGGTTGCAAATCAAATTTGAACTCTCGGTTTTCCTCTCGTTTAACAAAACCAAGGAAATAGTCAAAACCGTTACAACCAAAACCGGGGGAATAATTACAACCAAGGCCCAATTTATCAACCCCCAGTTAATCAACCCCCAGCTTACCAAGCTCCGGCTCCTCAAACACAAGGTGTGTCAAAGGAAGACTTTCAAAACTACATCACAGCTAATGATGCGGTTATGAAAAATATGCAAAACCAAAATCAAAACTTGCAAAACCAAATGACCAATTTAACGGATATGCTTACCAAGTTCATGAATTCTAATGCCGCTTCTACTTCGGGCTCGGGTTCTCTTCCAAGCAACACCATTGCTAACCCGAAGGGTGATATAAAAGCAATCACCACCCGAAGTGGTGTTTCTTATAATGGACCCCAAGTTGCACCTCCGCCTTCTTCTCTTCCTAAGGTAGTGGAACACGAACCCGAGGTGACAAAGGATACGTGCAACCGATGCCCGAAGATATCCAACCTCCGGTCGTCCAAATTGATGAGCCCGTTGTTGCTCCAAAGACTAAACCAACATTACTGTAGGTCCTAATAAACAGGATCTAAATGAGCCTTACACGACTTATAGTCCTTTAGATAAATCCAAAGAAACTATGAGAGACAATAACCGTGAATACAAATATTGATGCGGAATATCAATATCTATACCAAGATGAACACAAGATGTTTAGAAAGCTTCTTAATAACAAGGATAAGATAATTGAATTAACCAAAACACCGGTGAATGAAAATTGCTCGGCGGTTATCCTAAAAAAGTTTCCCGAAAAACTTGGAGACCCTGGTAGATTTCTTATACCGTGTGATTTTTCAGAGATGGATGAATGCTTAGCCTTGGCCGATCTCGGTGCAAGCATTAACCTAATGCCTCTCTCCATATGGAAAGAGCTAAATCTCCCTGATTTGACCAAAACCCGAATGATACTTGAACTTGCCGACCGAACGATTTCAACTCCAACCGGCATAGCCGAGGATGTTTTCGTGAAAGTTAGAATATTTTTCTTTCCGGCCGACTTCGTAGTGGTTGACTATATTGCCGATCTTCGGGTTCCTTTGATTCTCGGGAGACCCTTCTTGAGGACACGAGCTTTGATTGATGTTCACAGTGAATAAATGACCATTCGACATGATGACCAATCCATAACATTCAAAGTTGGTGATACTAAGACATTCTCCTACAACATCATTGAATCGGTTAAACGAATCGATGTCATTGATGTAGCTTGTGAGGAGTATGCTCAAGAAGTACTTGGATTTTCGGATACTTCCAAGAGTGGCAATCCCACCCCAACTTCGGAACCAATTGTTTCTACCTCTTCTCCTACCCTCACTCCCTTCGGGGATAGTGATTTTCTTCTTGAGGAAACCGATGCTTTCCTAGCCATTGAAGATGAGCCAATTTCATCGGAAATTGATGACTCTTACTATGATTCGGAGGGAGACATTCTTCTTCTTGAAGAATTTCTTAATGATGATCCATCATCACCACCTCTCCCTCCACAAGAACTTAAAGTTGTTGAACCTAAAAATGAAAAATCTTCAATTGATGAACCACCCGAGGTCGAACTTAAGGACTTACCGCCTCATCTTGAATATGCATTTTTGGAGGGTACCGACAAATTACCCGTCATAATTGCTAAAGACTTGAAAGATGAGGAGAAAGCCGCTCTCATAAAGGTTTTGAAGTCACACAAGCGAGCTCTCGCTTGGCAACTTTCTGACATTAAGGGTATTAACCCAGAATTTTATACACACAAGATTCTAATGGAGGATGACTTCAAACCGGCGGTCCAACACCAAAGAAGGGTCAATCCTAAAATCCACGAGGTAATAAAAAAAGAGGTTCTTAAACTCCTTGATACAGGATTAATTTACCTTATCTTGGACAGTCCTTGGGTAAGCGTCGTGCATTGTGTATCAAAAAAGGGTGGCTTTACCGTTGTTGAAAATGATGAAAACGAGTTAATTTCTACTCGATTGGTTACGGGATGACGTGTAAGCATTGACTATCGAAAGTTAAATGACGCCACCTGTAAAGACCACTTTCCACTACCATTTATGGACCAAATGCTTGAGAGACTAGCGGGAAATGAATACTATTGTTTTCTCGACGGTTTCTCGGGTTACATTCAAATTCCCATCGACCCTCAAAATCAAGAAAAAAACCACATTCACGTGTACTTATGGAACGTTCGCCTAACTTCGCATGCCTTTCAGCTTATGCAATGCACCGGGCATGTTCTAAAGGTGTATGATGGCTATTTTTCATGATATGATCAAAAAAACGATGGAAGTCTTTATGGACGACTTCTCGGTCTTTGGGAATTCATTCGGAACTTGCCTCTCCCATTTGGACAAGATGCTTAAACGGTGTGAAGATACTAATATTTGTCTAAATTGGGAAAAGAGTCACTTTATGGTCAAGGAAGGAATTGTCCTTGGCCATAAGATTTACAAGAACGGGATTGAGGTTGATAAGGCTAAAGTTGATGTTATTGATAAGCTACCTCATCCCACCACCGTCAAAGGAATTTAGAGTTTTCTTGGTCACGCCGGGATTTATCATAGATTTATTCAAGATTTCTCAAAAATAGCCCGACCGGTGACCCGTCTTCTTGAAAAAGAGACTCTGTTCTTCTTCTCCAAAGAGTGTATTAAAGCTTTTCAAACACTTAAGAAAAAATTAACCAAATCACCAATATTACTTTCCCCCGATTGGGACCTACCTTTTGAGCTCATGTGTGACGCGAGTGATTTTGCAATAGGTGCAGTCTTGGGGAAACGAAAAACAAAACAGTTTTAGCCTATACACTATGCAAGCAAAACTATGACCGATGCTCAAGCTCATTACACCACGACGGAGAAAGAATTACTTGCTGTGGTGTATGCTTTCGAGAAATTCCGGTCCTATTTAGTCTTGTCAAAAATCATAGTGTATACGGATCATTCGGCTCTAATATATCTTTTTGCAAAACAAGATGCAAAGCCAAGATTGCTCCGGTGGGTTCTTCTCTTTCAAGAATTTGAAATCATCATCCGTGATAAAAAAGGAGCCGAGAACCTCGCCGCCGACCATTTGTCCCGATTAGAGAATCCTCACCAAAGTGTGCTCGATAAAAAGGAAATAAATGAAACATTTCCTCTCGAAACACTTAGTATGGTATCTTTTCGTGGTGATTCTAGTACCCCATGGTTTGCCGATTTTGCAAATTACCATGCGGGGAACTTTGTTGTGAAAGGGATGTCGTCCCAACAAAAGAACAAATTCTTCAAAGACGTGAAGCATTACTTTTGGGACGACCCCTTCTTGTTTAAAATCTGTGCGGATCAAGTCATCCGGCGGTGTGTTCACGGCCAAGAAGCCATTGATATTCTTAAGGCTTGCCACAATGGACCCACCGGGGGACATCATGGCCCGAACTACACCGCCAAAAAGGTGTTTGACTCCGGTTTCTATTGGCCCACAATTTATCGTGATGCCCATGACTTGGTCAAATCTTGTGACTCTTGTCAACGTCACGGGAAAATCTCGCAAAAAGATGAAATGCCCCAAAATGCCATCCAAGTTTGCGAGATTTTCAGTGACAATGGAACTGAATTCAAGAATAGGATTATGAATGAGTTCTATGAAATGAAGGGTATTAGAAGGGAATTTAGTGTTGTTAGGACTCCTCATCAAAATGGTGTTGCTGAGAGAAAGAATAGGACTCTAATAAAGGCAGCTAGAACTATGCTAGCAGATTCCAAATTACCAACTACCTTTTGGGCTGAAGCAGTTAATACTGCTTGCTATGTCTAAAATAGGATGTTAGTTATCAAACCTCATAACAAGACCCCTTATGAACTTTTTCTAGGTAGAAAGCATGCCTTAAACTTCATGAGACCATTTGGGTGTCCTGTTACAATCCTAAATACCTTAGATCACCTAGGTAAGTTTGATGGAAAGTCTGATGATGGATTCTTTGTAGGATACTCTATCAATAGTAAAGCATTTGGAGTATTCAACGCTAGAACCAGATTTATAGAGGAGAAGCTGCACATAAATTTTCTTGAAAACAAACTAAATGTTGCAGGAACTGGACCTAACTGGATGTTTGATATTGATACTCTATCTATGTCTATGAATTATCAACCAGTTTTTACAGGGAATCAAACTAATGGTAATGTAGGTACCAAAGCAAATATTATTGCAGGACAAGCTAAAATGAGTGCAATTCCTGGTCCACAATATGTTTTGCTACCATTTTTGACTTTTGAGTCTCAAAATCCAAAGAGCTCAGAAGATGAGATTGCTGATGATGCTGGAATGAAGAATGGAGTTGAGGATCCAACAAAAGAAGATGACATAAATGGTCCAGGGGAGGCTACTAACACTAACAACACTAACAAACTTAATACTGTTAGTTCACCTGTTAATACTGTTAGTTTATCTTTTACTACTGTGGATCCAGGAAGAGCAAGAGACCAAAGGAATGAGTTTGAAAGTGTGTTTGGACAAGACAAGGATACTAATAGTACTTATAGGATTTTCACTCCTGTTAGTGCTGCTGAGTTCTCTTATGAAAATCTTGGTGGTTTAACTACTGTTAATGCTGCTACTCCTTCTAATGCTGATTATCCTACTAATCCTCTCATGCCTGATTTGGAAGATACTGCTGATCTTCAAGATACTGGTATATTTGGTAATGCATATGATGATGAAGATGTGGGTGCAGAGGCTGACCTCAACAACTTGGAAACAACCATGAGTGTCACTCCTATTCCCACAACCAGAATTCACAAGGATCATCCTAAAGAACAGATATTTGGAGACATAAATTCAGCTAATCATACTAGGAGGATGATCAAGATGTCTGTAGAACATGCTATGATCAGTTACATTAACAAGCAGAGGAGAACAAATCACAAAGATTATCAAAACTGCTTATTTGCCTGTTTTCTCTCTCAAATGGAACCCAAAAAAGTTATTCAAGCTTTGGCAGATTCAAGTTGGGTAGAAGCAATGCAAGAGGAATTGCTGCAGTTTAGATTGCAGAAGGTTTGGAGATTAGTTGATTTACCCAAAGGCAAACATGCCATTGGAACAAAATGGGTCTATAGAAACAAGAAGGATGAGAGAGGAATAGTAGTTAGAAACAAGGCAAGATTGGTTGCACAAGGTTACACCCAAGAAGAAGGAATTGATTATGATGAGGTTTTTGCTCCTGTTGCTAGGATTGAAGCAATCAGGTTATTTTTAGCCTATGCATCATTTATGGGGTTCATTGTGTACCAAATGGATGTGAAGAGTGCCTTTTTATATGGCACAATAGAAGAGGAGGTATATGTGTGTCAACCTCCTGGCTTTGAAGATCCTCAGTTTCCTAACAAGGTTTACAAGGTAGATAAGGCCTTATATGGTCTTCATCAAGCTCCTAGAGCCTGGTATGAGACTTTGTCTACCTACTTAATAGAAAATGGATTTAGAAGAGGGATCATAGATAAGACTTTCTGCATCTTGCCGGCTCACAACCGATGTTGCAAAGCTTCAAGAAAGGTCAAGGATTTTCAATTGTAATCAAGTAAATAAGTTAAGTGCAATAAACTGAATTAATAAATATAGGGAAAATCTCTTTTTCTTAAATTTAAATATGCTTTCGAACTAAGACTATTTCATTTTAAGTTGTGATTTTATGTATATACGGGAAACCTAAGAGTTTTGAAACCGAAGGTCCGTGAGTCCCGATACTAGAGTCTCTGTAGGGTGTCAAAAGCTTGTCACATAGACCGGCAAGGTTTGGGAATGTGCACGAACGAAAGGCGCTACATGGTATATCTCGCTTATCAAACACAATTATTCTCGGGTGGAACGTGAAGCATAGAAATTTTGCAAAATGTTGATCCATGATTGAAATTCGAAATGGCACATTCACCTAATATATAATAATTGTCGGGAGTGAAAAGTTCATAAGTTATAAATATGAGTAGTGTTAGCATCTTAACTTATATTTAACGGTGATTTCGTTTTGTGCTTGATTTGGAACAAGTAAAAAGTCGGGAACGATGAATTTATCCTTTTTGGGGGCATTTTAGGATTGAAATGCTTCTTGTTCTATGATCCCTAAAAGTTGTGAAAATAACGAAAGTCAAACATGTTAGTTAGTTCATAAAAACAGAAAAGTCCAAAAAAAATTAAGAAAAATGTAAAATACAAAATATGTTGGAATAAGTGTGATGTAATAAAAATGGTAAAAAACTGCTTTTTAAGCTATTGAATTCTTAATTCCCCTTAGATGACACTTAGTCTAACTTTTTCGAGGTAATTAGTCGAGGGGGATTAAGATTCTTGGTTTTCTTAAGTATTTACTTATGGTATTGCAAGAGGACACGACAATATCTTATATGGGGATTTTTGGTTAAGTGCATATTCACAACCTTTTACCTAAAAAAATGTGCCTAAAAGACTAAAAAATATACAAAGAAACATTGTATTTGTGTGTTTGCATTTATATAGTGCAGTATACGGATATCAAAGAAAAGACATAAACGAAGCAAAAAACGACAAAACAGCACTAAAATGAAAAAGAGTACATAAATAGTCAAGTCAACCATCAAAGTCAACCAAGTCAAAAGTCAACACGTCAAAGACGAAGCAATTCGAAGAAATACTTAAATGGACCAACCCCGCACCCAACTAAATGGACCGATTCACCATAAAGTATTTATGTACAGGACTTAAAAGACTAAAAGTCTATAAAAGCCCAAAACCATATAACTTGGCCCCATTTCCGCTTTTAAACCAACCGTTAAGACCACAACAACTTAACTGTTAAATATGTTAGTCCTCAAAAGGACTGTCCTTGCAACATAGCTATACACCTTCGGGTGGTATTTCTGCCAACCCCCTATACCATCAACACCACAAGGACCACCCATGAAATAAAACCATACAAGTTGAGGGGCCAAAAGTGTTAACTCCCCAAACCTTTACCATGTTTATACCAAAACAGAGAAATAAACACAAAACCCTTCTCTTGCCAAATACTATTCCTTGTGTCATCACCCCTGAACCCCTGCAACCCTACGACAAAAAACCATCCATAATTAAAACCCCACAAGCATCTGCATACCCCCAATCGCAACCCACTAACAACAAATACCTGAAACCCCTCTCCTTAACCCAACATTCCATGGGCCAATAGCTATGTTGGCAATCCCACACAACCTCATTGGGCGATGAACAGGACACAAAATCAAGGGATGAGATTAATCACCTTAGGCTCCAAGGTGATTCAAGGGCTAAGATTAATTCGAGAAAGCACAAAAAGGGTTTTTCAAGACTTTTCCCCTCCTCCAAAAGAAGCACAATTAAGAAGAAGATAAAGATTGAAGACAAGTCCAAAACCTAGACTCGAATTATATATATATTGGACTTATTGTAAGCCTTTAAAAGGCATCTAATTCTTAGTTTTCAGCTTATATTAGTTTAGTATAACTTGTTTTTAATTAAAGTCTTGTACTCTCTTTTTTTAGAATTAATAAAATTTAAAATTTTCTAGCTTAATCTGTTTTTCAAGTGCATGTTCCATAGTTGTTAAAAGGTTTTTGCAAAGCTTTTATAAGCTCTTATTACTCTAACTTAAGTTGTTACTTGTTCACTATAAGCTTTTCAATAGCTTATAGTGATTAAAGTCTCTAAAAATCATAAAAAATTATCAAATTTTCAATTTCATAAAGCATGGTAAATTGTGGATGGCCATAGGTTTAGAGCATCATAGGAAGCATATAGGATGTGTTTGAGCTTATCTTTTCAGCATGCATAAGCTTTGGACCTTTGTAAGCTTCATTCTCTATTTTTACTCAAACTACTTATTTGCTTATTTCTAGCTTATTGTGCTTATTATCTGTTTGTATCTGCTTATATTAGCTTATTAATCATGTTTAGTGCTATTGTTGCTTAGTTTGTCGTTTGAATGTCATTTGTGCAAATTCTAGCTCAAATCTGTCTTAAATATTAAATCTGATTTTATAAGCTATAAATGGTTTAATCTGTTTTATAAATGTTTTTGGTGATAACAGTTCTAACCCATGGTAGAACTGTTTTGACCTATTTTGGACTAATTGCCCACTTTGATCCATGAAAAAAAATCCATTCTAGAGCCTTCGGATCCTGTTTTGGTTCGTTAGGTTTAAGTGGAATTGTGATTTTAGGTTTTTAAGAACAAAAGAGATTTGAACTGTGAACTCTAGCTCATTAAAATCATTTTTGGTATGAATTAGAATCTTTTAAACCAGGGGTTTTTAAGAGTTTTTTTTTTGCGATTTGTTCAAGTATTAAAACTGGTTAGAAACAATCCTTAGGATCTGCAAGTTTGTTTGGTTTTTCAATACTGTCAAATTTCTACATTGTTATTGTCTGTGTGAAACTGCTTTTTCAATTAGCTTTTTCATGGCTCATTTGATTTTCAAAATGTTTTCTCTTTGCTGCTTATTGTAGCTTGTTGGACAAGCTTTTCAGTGGTATAAGCCACTTAGCCATAAAGATCCACTAGCTAGCTTAAAAATAAGCTTGAAAGTGTATACTTAGGCTGTTTGGCTAATTGTTTTGGCCATTTAGCGTATTGGCTTTTTAGTGCTTTTTTGGTTGTTTCCTTTGCTTATACTTGTTCCTAATTCCTTATTAGGTTTAGTTTATCAGATGCATTAGCTTACCTTTTTCTGTTTCCATGTGCTTATTTGTCTAAAAAAGCTTAACAGTTTAAAACCATTTAGTCTTAGTATTAAAAAATCCAATCTGTCATTTTCTTTTACTTATTCGGGCTCAATCATTTTTAAGTTTTAAAATTTTTGTCTTCACAAAAGTTGTTGGTTTACAGCTTATTTATAAGTTGTGTAAAAAAGTTTTTTAAACAAAAGCAAAAAGGGAAGGTGGAAGTCCAAGGTGAGCAAAGCTCGAACCTTGGACTCTAGCAACCCTCAACCTTTCACACCAAACACTCAAACCATCTGCCCTTGGGACTTCTTCGGTAATCCCTTGCACAATTTATTATTTATCAGAACATTTTCATTACCTTTTTCCTATTAATAAGAATTAATATTTAGGGTGTTTTCCGTAGCTGAAGTGGGAGAGGGTAGATGAAGTGGTTGCTTAAGCCACTTATTTTTCCTAGGCTCTTCATAAAGCATTTTAGGACTTTTATAAGCAAATTTTTTAGATTTTTCCTTGGTTGTTTAATAATTTTTATCATTTTTCTTTTTTGAAATTTTTAGAAAGTCATTTAAAAATAGCAAATTAATTCAGAAAATTACAAAAAAATAGTTTTTAGTTTTAGAAATAATATTTTGAGGTTTACAAAGTTTAAAATCAGTTTCATCATTTTTAGATTTTAATTGATTTTAGCTTTTTAATTTAGATTTTAGAAATTAGTTTTAAATTAAAAAATTAGTTAAAAAAATGTTGTCTTAGTTATTATCAAATTTTAGACGTTATCTAAAGGTAGAAATCATTGTTGAAATTTTTCTGAGGTATTAATTTTGTCATTTTCTAAATTTAAATAGACATAAATAGATTTTTATTCATAAAAACATATAAAAGTCAAAAAAATATAACCTCTTTAGAAAAATTTTACTTTTATCATTTTAAAGGTTTAGAAACTAAATTTTCATTTTTTTAATGTTAATTTGGAGTATTTTTGATAATTTACACAACGCTAGTTTTAGGGATTCCCGTCTACTTGAATTTTATGCTTGTTTGTTAATTTAGAATGCTTAATATGCTTTTCCCGTAGACTTAGGAAACAAAATCATCCAAAATCTTGTCATTCAAATATCAAACCGACTGTCGACTTTCCATTGCATTCCTCGTTAGGGAAAAACGACCCGGGAATATCATATACTACTCGGATTTTATTGATTTTCTTTCTTTAAACCTTTTCAAGGGATACTTGATTTGGTTTGGGTTAATATAAGTAGTATTATTATTTATATGTAACTAAAGCAAGAAGTCAGATACACTCTGAAACAATACAGGGATCAAGTTTGAAGTTATCAAGGCATGTTGAACAAAGCTTTCAAACGATTTAAACACTTTAGATGACTACAAAAACAAGTTGCAAGGAAAGAAAGCTCAAATAGAAAAGAACGAAGCAGAGATGAATAGAATAAACGCCAGTTCAACAACAAAAGAGCGGTACATATCTAGAACAGGAAAGTAGGCCAAGAAGTAAAAGATAGATGTGAATCAGAAGAAGCTGAGATGAAAAAGCATATGGAGATTGTTCTTGATGAAGAAGAAATAACAATTGATGCTATACCTCTAGCTACTAAACCTCTAATCATAGTTGAATGGAAAATCATCAAAGAAGGAAAGATGGGACACTATTCAATCAGATAAGAAGCTAATGGGAATTTCAAAGGTAATCATATATGATTCGGAATCTTGCATACTATCGACAGTGAAGACTTAGAAACACATCTGGCAAGTTGGTTAAAGCTAAGACTTGGGACTACTAAGGCCAATGAGGCATATAAAAGATTGTTATATGGGAATCGAAAGTAAAGTTTGAACCTGATTTAGAAAGTGAAAATAAGGAGATCTACAAGGTTATAAAGAACAGTTAAGGAAGCTAATCTCTTCAGTGGAGTGCATTTTGTGAGATTTCAATAACTTGCATATCAATATGCTGGTAGCGAAAACGTACCTCTACACCTGCCATACAATCATAAAGATGCTCAACAAGAAGCTTCAAACTGACTATTAGAATGAGATGTGTTATCAACTACTAAAGCTCATGACAAAGCAGGTCAAGAAGAAATGAAGTGTTTGGATGCATCCTCCTGGTGATGGTGAAGACTTTTAATAAAACTTAAAGATTCAGAAGATGAACATCAAGTTTAGGGGAGGATTGTTGGGATTAAAAGCCTTTTGATGCTGCTTGGAGTTAATACTACTAAGGTTAAAGTTACTACTGTCAAGCATAACTTAGTGCTGTTAGTAATCTTAGAAGAAATTCTACTAACTTAGTACTGCTAGTATATGTTAGTACTGCTAGTGTAACTTAGTACTGCCAGTAAAGAATAAAGAAAAAATATTCTAAGTAGTTACTACTGCTTGTACACAGTTAATGCTGCTGGTACAAAAATAAATAATGCTGCTGGTATGAAAGTTACAACTGCTGAAAGATTACAACTGCTTGAAGAGTTTCTACTGTCAGAATGATAAAATATAAGATTGCTTACAAGATTACTTACTGGATAAGTATGATATATTATTGTTAAAAGATAATGTATAAGTTATTGTTTAGAAATCATGATAACTTAGGATATATTGTAAGCATGTAGCTCCTTATGTAAAAAAGGATGTCCTAGGCATGTAGTATATATACTCTTTATACATTCGTAATATGGATTCAAGGTTGTAAACCCAAGTACTACACAGAGTACTCGAATTATGTAGGATAATAATATTGAAGCTTTTTAGACTAACATCAATGTCATAACAATTCACTGTTTCAATAATAATCTTCCTAAGTATTAAAGAGTAGCTTCGCATACTCTTTAGTAATTTACAAAGTTTCAACCATATTGTTTTAGATTATCCAAATAACTTAAGCCTTTACAAGCTAAATAATAGATCTTAAGTTGGGATCAACATATGCCACAGAAGAGGGTATTGAATTTCGAGTAATCAATTGCCTAGTGCTCTCTTGGAAGCTTTTATATTGTTCATCGCATACCTCACACCAATTCTTTTCCTAATTATCAGATGGACGGAAAATGGCATTATCTTAAATGGTCCACTAAGGAGGAGGTTTATGTTGCACAACCAGATGGGTTTCGTTGAACCTGATCAAACCAAAAACATTTACCGTCTAATGAAAAGCTCAATATGTATTGAAGCAAGCTCCTAGAGCCTGGTATGATGAACTCTCCACAAATTTCCTGATGTCTAAAGGATTTACTAAAGGTACAATTGACCCTACTTTATTCATGATAAGATACGGGGAGGACATTCTACTTGTGCAAATTTAAGTCAATGACATTATTTTCGGGACTTACAAACCCCAAATTTTTACTAAATGAATGAAAAATTAATGCATATAGAATTGGAATCCTTAATTGGGAAATGAAATTCTTTTAGACTTCAAATCCAGTAATTCCCCACGAGGGTATCTTTATCAATCAGAAAAGTACTCTGTAGAGAATACTTAAAAACATGGTATGAAAAAGGTGAATGCCTTGGACAAGGCACCAATGGCTACAAAACCTAAACTTGATGCAGACTTGAGTGGAAAACTCAAAGACCAAACAGACTATCATAGTAAAATCGGGTGACTCATGTATCTAACATCTAGTAGACCAACATAGTGCAAGCAGTATGCTAATGTCACGTTATCAAGTCAAGACCAGACTGAAAAACACCTCAAAGAGTGTTTAAAAGGATCTTTGCCATACTTAAGGTGTACCATAACATAAGACTCTGGTATTCGAAGGAATTAATGGCTTTGACCTATACATCTTTTTCAGATGCCTGACCAGCTGGATTGTCTTGATATGGCGCAAAAGCACTACTGGAGTAACAAAGTTCCTAGGTGATAAAATTAGTCACTATATGTCAAAGAACAGGATCTATATGCTCTGCAAATTTCATCAGCTAAAGCTAAACGTGGCATTATATCAAGTTGTTGCACAAGTAATGTGATGTAAACACTTAAGGATTATGGCTTCAACTACAACAAAATACCGTTGTATTACGACTCTCAGTCAGCAATAGCAATCTCATGCAACCTCGTACAACACTCCCATTCCAAGCACATCCAAACTCGATAACATCTCATCAGGAACAGGTTGCAAATGGTATAAATTGAATTGTATTTGTTTTAGAAATGAATACCAATTAGCGATATGTTTTACTAAAGCCTTACCCGAAGATAAGTGATTCAGTATCATTGTCTGACCGAGATTGGTATGAGATGTTTGACTCCAGTAGAACTGGTGGTTCTGGCAAATGAATCTGCTTGATATATTCATCAAAACATCGACTTGTAAAAATATTTAAATAAAAAGCAAAATACAAAAATATAAAACCTATAAAAACAAATACAAAAATATAAAATTTCAAAAGAAAAATACGCAAATTCAAAAATCAAAAAAAAATTCAAAAAGAATCTTCTCGACATGTCTCTTGGAATCGATAACATTTACGTACCTAGAAATGTCGATTAATATTGACACGGGTGTGTAAATGAAGTTCGGGCAAGAGTTTCAAATGCTTTTAAAATATGTCATTTCTAATTTTCATAATTGACTTTAATCGCTCCTAGATTGTCAGACTCGGCACCTCAAAGAAAGTAAAGTATATCTTCAATGTAACTTAATTTAAGCAATCGAGAAAGCAATTTTCCGACTAAAGCATTATTATACAAGTCATTCTTTTTTCCCCCAACTTAAGATTAATTCCTTATCTTGTAAAGGTTAAGTTACTTTGGATAAATCCAAAACAACTATGGTAGAAACTTTGTGAATACTAAAGAGTATGCGGAATCTACTCTTTAATACTTAAAAGAATAAAAATAAAAAAACAGTAAACTTATGAACAAAGATATTACTGAAAATCCAATAATTATTAGTTTATCAATAATACGAGTACTCGAAATGTATACTAAAGGGTTTTTAACCTTAAAAGCTAAAAATCAAAAATGTATATCTAACACCATAACCTAAGATCTCCTTTTATACACTAAGGAGTCCTTTACAAGATAACTACAAATCTTCTATAATTCTAATCTTATACGTATCTTTCTGACTATATAGAATATACATCGAATAATTAATACAGATTCTCTGACATGTCTTACACATAGCCAGTCTAATCTTCATCTAGCAGTCTCCGTCCTTCAGCAGTCGATAAAATAGTACTGACTTCTGGCAGTACTAACTTACTCTAGCAGTACTAACTGATTAGTACTGGCAGTTGTAACTTGAGCAGTACTAACTGTTGGTTTGATAGTACTAAGTATGTAGACTTTCAATTCCCAACAAACCTACCCCTAAAACTTGTGATTAACCTCTAACTCATCAAGTTTTCTTGAAATTAAACTTTGTTCTCATGAGAGGATTTCTTCCAAACACATCATCTTCTTGGTCTTTCAGCCTCCAAGAATATCTTCCTAAGAAGTTCTTAATGGACAATCTCATTTATCTCGATCCACAAAGCTTTTGCAACCAGCACAAATGTAAGAGTTTCCTTACAAAGATACTCCTTTTCCTACCAGCATGTAGATGTCTATTCCCTTCTCTATAGACACATGATGCACTCTACATGAATCAAAAACTTCCAAGTTAAATAATCAAGAATATAGCTCTTTTGAAGCTTCCATAACTCATTTTTAGGGTATCTGGTTCAAATAATCTCTTCAATTCAACCCATATCTCTCTTTATTTGTCATCTGTTGGTTCTGTTGATTTGAACTTCTCTTTAACCAGACTCCACAACATCACTAAGTCATCCCTGTCAAAGGCTTTTAGCATATCATCAAAGAAGTGAATGTACCTCAACTATGATTTCCAACTCTGAGTGATCTTCCAGGTACTTTCCTAGTGCCTTTAGTGTAAATCTCCTAGTCAATTATTGGATACTTAGTTTTGTAAGGCTTCAACATTCATCCCTTGCTCTAGAACTATTATCATCATTTGTTGTATCTCTTCTTGTTGATAGTTTCATACAGCTTCTTTATATCATTGTTCTTCAGCTAATTCCTGATCTTTCACCAGTCTTTTGCTCTTAGAACTTTCTGATCAGTCTTCTTATGCATCTCTTTTTGAACTTTCCACAGCTGCTAACTCAGGAACTATGCTCTGTCAGCTTCACTTCATTGGAACAAAATGTTTACGTCTCCACATGTTGTCTCAACAACGTCTTGAACCCATCAAAAGAAATAACCTAACTGTCTGGCAGTGTATGACTTTCCCACTGTGCTTGATATAATTAGACATATAGGTCCTCTGTTAAGCCTGTGTGAGTGGCTTATTCCTCCTTTCTTCAGCTCTTTATGGAGCAAAATACCTTTTTCTCTGATTGATAAGCTCTACAAGCATTCTTGCTTGTTCAGCT
Source organism: Tanacetum coccineum (assembly GCA_026074375.1). Taxonomy (NCBI): domain Eukaryota; kingdom Viridiplantae; phylum Streptophyta; class Magnoliopsida; order Asterales; family Asteraceae; genus Tanacetum; species Tanacetum coccineum. The sequence goes on along the minus strand of BQNB010016631.1, from coordinate 52,299 downwards.
TTAGTGTATATTTCTCTTTCCTCTGCTTGTAACCTCTGTGCTAACTCTTCATCAACTTCAACTCTAGCTTGTATGTCTTCCCATTCTTCAACATTAAAGGAGCTAGCTGCTTCACATACCCTAGCAATCCTCTGCCTCTTTTCTTCCTTAAGTTCATCTTGCAATCTTACAGCTGCTTCATAACCAAGTCTTTCTTGTTCTTGCTGCAACTTTGTCTTGGTCTGTACTGGCTCAGATTCATCCATTTTACCTTTACCTTTGTCTTTGGCTGCACTCTTCCTAATATACACCAGTGTCTCAGCCATAGTAATGTCATCAGCAGTAGAAACTCTTCTTGTAGGACTGGCAGTACTAACAGCAGCTACACTAGCAGTAGTAACTGCTGCACCAGTAGTAGAAACTGGCTCAGCAGTACTAACATCTTTCTCAGCAGTAGAAACTTCCTTAGCAGTATCAAAATCAAAGTCAAAATCCATATCATGCCCATACCTCCCCTGAATCTCTGCATCATGTTGTACTAATGAAATGATCGGATCTTGATAAATTTCATCTATCTTCCTCCCCTATTTAGAAGGATCCTCTAAATCATCTTTTCATCATTAAGACGATAAACTATTTTGTCCTCTTTCTTCTCAGCTTGGGCTTGGACTTAACTATTTTCTACAAACTTTATATCACACCTTTTGATAAGCCTAGAATCAAGCACATCCCATATAAGTTACTTGGTGTGCTTCTCTGTCCCAATCTCACTACTTTCTTTAACAATGTCGTAACAGAAAACTATCATTCTTATAGTGATATAACCTGCCCTCAATTACTTCTAAGTGTGTTAACATCTAAGAGAGGGTGAATCATAGGGCATGATAGGGTCTTATCAATGTTACCGATACTGGCCATGAACGCTTTCTAAGCCAGGTGAGCAGTAAAGGTAGCCCCTCCCATATCTTACATCTACACCCTTGTGAAGCAGACCGTCATCGGGGTGCGAACATTGGGATTGAGTAGGGCGTGAGATTAAGGTGGCTGAGAAAAAGCCAGGAGAGGTTAGCGGCTGCGGTATTCGAGTTTTGTATAACATCGCGGCAAGAGGCACAAGATTGACATTGGACGAGCGGGATAGTGGTCTAGGGTCTCACACTATGAGGAGTAACTAGAGTGGAGTCGCGCACTGGAGTGATAAGGAGGGTAGACAACGGAGCACTCTCTATTGCTTAAAGCGACGACAAGTCGGTGAGTTGATCCTTTACCCTGAACAAACTGGGCCTTAACAATCATTACAAGAAACAAGAATGTTTTCACTCCCAGTATAAACCCTTAGAAGCCCTCTTCATATTGCGTAAAAGTTTTGAGTTGTGATAGAGCAATATAAAGGTTACTTGTGTAGGATTAAGTCAGTCTCTGTGCATGTTCAAAAACCCTAGAATAAATCTTGGATACATTAAAATTTGTGTTTACTATCCAAGTTTTTCACCATACCATCAAAAATCAGTTTAGAAAAATTAAATTTGCTATTGGCGGCCAAGCAAATAATAGCAGTTGTTATATTGCTACTGAATTGGTCCCAAGAGGTTTTCTTAAGACTTAGACAATGTAGGATGTTATGGATAAAAATCTCCATTGAGGGGAAAGTGTCCTTTTTGAAACGTCAATTTGTCAGAAGTTAACACATACCCCATTAAGGAAAGTTGTTTAAAGATTTCAGTAGTTGGTAAAGAACTAATACCATCAGAATCTGCTAATTGGAGATGTCTTCTAATAGATGCATCAGTAACAATCTTAACTTTGCCATCTATTGTAGTAGTTAATTCAATTTCTCTATAATCAAGTGTTTTGGCAGTAGCAGTTTCCCAAAACTGTTTCATGAGAGAAACATAGATAGTGGGATTTGCTGTAAGAGCATACCTTATGTGACTAGCATTGAGAAAATCCACTATTTGGTGAAATCCTTCACTTCCCTCTAGTTTCTTTAAGTAGACGACCATGTTGTGTGTGTCACAGAATTCCAACTTCGCCATTGTTTAATGAGAAAAGTTCGATTAGAGTTCTGGGTTATGATCGTGTATGAGAGTATGTGTGTTTGGAAAAGTCAATTAAAATTATATATATAGCACTTGAGGTTTTGATTGGACCGACTAAATTTATCTTGAAGAAATCTTATGATTTAAAGAAAGATTATGAATTATCCAGAATAAGGAAACCTATAAGCGAAGTAATTGGCAGAATTATCTCAAAGGGCTATATTTAATTGCCAAAAATCTGTTATTCCCCCAAACAGCACTAACGGAAGCCTATGCAAAACTAAGTTAGACTAACAGTACTAATGTAATGCCATCATACTACCATTATGAGTTACCACTTTAAAACCTTATTTTTGTCCAAAAAGCATTCGCCATCAACAATTTGATACTCACAAGCTCTCTTTCTTTTGTATTCTCACTTTACTCGTCAATCTTTTCCTTAATGAATCACTCTGTCTGTTTTGTTTTATACACATCACTCTTTTCTTTTGCTTTCAATTCTCTCTGTCTGTTTTTGTGTCACGCATCTCTCTTTCTGTTTTTTTTAACTTACTACATCTCTCATTTCTTTTTTGCTTACAATTCTCTCTGTCTGTTTTTATGTCACACATCTCTCTTTCTGTTTTTGAACTTACTACATCTCTCATTTCTTTTTTAGCTCACTTTTTCTCTCTAACTGTATTTGCTTTCTCATAATGCTCACAGTATTAAATATAACAGCAGTACTAATTATATTTACCAGTAGTAAGTTAGTCCAACAGCACTAACTTGAATTTCATCATTAGCTGCTGTTCCATTCCATTTCAAGCATCATTTGTGCATAATCCACTGCATATTAACATAATTAACCTCCCTCAATCAATACTTCAGAGGTTAAGCATTCCAATACTTGTAATCAGATATTGAAATCTGCCAACATCAAATGCATTTGTGAGTAAATCTATAACATTCTGATTTGTATGAATCTTGATCATCTGAATAATCTTCTTCTCATTGGAATCTCTGATAAAATGATGTCTAATCTCAATGTGCTTAGTATTTGAGTGAAACACTAGATTCTTAACTATGTAGATGGTGCTTTCATTGTCAATGAAAATCTTGGTATTCATGAAATTGTATCCATAATCCAGCATTTGATTTTGAATCCAGAGTACTTGTCCAAGCAACTGGCAGCAGCCACATATTCTGCTTTAGTAGTAGAGTTGCACCTACAGTTAGCTATCTTGCATTGCATGATCTGCAATCTGCTTCCAAGAAATTGACAACCTCGCTATTGTGTAATTCAATCTAAACTTGCACCAGCATAGTCACTGTCAGTATAAGCTTCCAAATCAAATGGTGAGTCCTTAGGATACCAAAGGCCCAATTTAGGTTGACCTTTCAAGTATCTAAAGATTCTTTTCACAACATGAAGATGTGAAACTTTAGGTGTTGACTCAGAATCTTGCACAAGCACATGCAGCAAACATTATAACAGGCCTTGAAGATGTTAAATACATCAATGAGACAATCATTGATCTATATAAGTGAACATCAACATCTTCAGCATTTTCATCCTTCATCAAAGGCTTTGAAGTCTCCATAGGTGTACTTGCTGTCTTCATAGTTGAAAAACCAAACTTCTTTAAAATTTCATCCATATACTTGTCTTGACTGATGAAAATCCCATCATCTTTCTGTGTCACTTGTAACCCTAAGAAGAAAGTGAGCTCACCTATAGAACTCATCTGGAACATCTTTTGCATGAATTTCTCATCACTCAGTGCATAACTCCTTTTTAGTAGATCTCAAAAATGATATCATCAACATATACTTGAACTAGTAGAATATCACTTTTGACTCTTTTAATGAACAAAGTCTTATCTATCTGACCTCTCGAAAAACCATTATCCAAGAAATGTTAGCTAAAGTCATCATCCCAAGCTCTAGGAAGCTGAATAGACCATATAATGCCTTTTCTACCTTATAAACTTTATCAGGGAACTCTGGATCTTCAAACCCTGGAGGTTGACAGACATAAACTTCCTCTTCAATCTTGCCATATAGAAATACATTCTTCACATCCATCTGATATACTACAAAGTCTTTGAATGAGGCATAGGCTAAGAACAACCTAATTGCTTCAATCCTACAACAGAGCACAAACCTCATCATAAAGTCTATTCCTCTTTCTTGAAGTGTAACCCTGTGCAACCAGCCTTGCCTTGTTTCTAATCACAATGCCTCTTTCATCTTTATTGTTCTTGTACACCTATTTAGTACCAATAGCTCTTTTGCCATATGGTAAATCCACCAAGGTCTAAACCTGTTGTAACGTGAACTGTAGAAGCTCTTCTTGCATAGTTCTATCCATCTTGGATATTTTAATGCTTGGATTACGTTTTTGGACTCTTCCTAGGATAGAAAACAAGCAAACAGACAAGTATGAAGGTCTTCATGAGCTTTTCCTTCATAAACAACACTAATAAACCCTTGTTCATTTGTAGTCTTTATCATTCCTCCTTGTTTGTACACAGACTGTCACATCACCAATAACATGCTCAAGTGAAGACTTTATGGATTCTTGTATTTTGGAGTAAAGTAACTAGAATGTGGTAGTAATGTTGCTCAATATCTATTTTCTGTTTCATCACCAAAGAAATCAACATGTGTGGCTTCAAGTAGAGCAGTAGTAACTGTTGGACTAACAACATTAATATTTAGACTACCAGTATTAACACTTGTACTGGCAGTATTAATACTTGGCCTAGCAGTATTAACATCTTGAGTACTATTTTTCATGGGGCTCTCTGTGATCATCAATTTCAACTTTCATAATTACACCTTCATCATCTTCTTTCCACATCACTAGAAAGTGGTTCATCATATACTAGCATTCTTGAAAGAAGATCAAATAGTGAACCACTTTCACAGTGTAGTCCTTGCTAATCCTGTCTCCTTGCAAGAATGACATGAACCATGCCACTCCCTTTTTTCTTCTGTACCTACAAAATCATTAGAGTTTGTACCTGCAACAACTGGCACATAATTCATTAATTTTGTTAGAAAATCAATATCAAACAGCCACTTTGGTCCATCACTTGCAATAATAGGCTTATCCTCTAAGAACCTAATATGCAACTTTTCTTCTACTTTCCTAGTTTTAATCTTGTATATCCTAAAAGCCTTACTATTCATTGAGTATCCAATAAAGAATCCTTCATCTGACTTTCCATTAAACTTGCCTAAATAATCTAAGGTATTAAGAATGGTAACATAACACCCAAATGGTCTCATGAAGCTTAGAGCAGGTGTTCTACCTCTAAACAGTTCATAAGGGGTCTTGTTATAAGGCTTAACTACTAATACCTTATTCTGCACATAGCAAGCAGTATTAACTGCTTCAGCCCAAAATATAGTAGGTAACTTAGAGTCAGCTAACATGGTTCTAGCAGCCTCAATTAGTGTCCTATTTCTCCTCTCAGCAACACCATTTTGCTGAGGAGTTCTAGCTACACTAAATTCCTTCTTAATGCCTTTCTCTTCACAAAACTCACTCATAACTCTATTTTTGAACTATGTTCCATTGTCACATCTGATAATCTTTACTTTCTTATCAACTAGATTTTCTATCTCAGTTATAAATCTCTTAAGAATGCCACTAGTCTCATCCTTAGATGCTAAAAAGAAAACCCAAGTAAATCTGCTATAATCATCAGTGACAACTAGACAATATTTCTTATTCATTAAGCTGCTCACAAAAGTTGGACCAAACAAGTCCATATGCAACATGAATAAAGGCTGAGTAATAGAGTTCTGAATCTTGGACTTACAAGAGGCTTTGTGTTGCTTTCCCTTAAGACAAGCAACACAAGTTTGGTCATTTTCAAAATGTTTTGAAGGTAAACCTCTCACAAGATTTTCCTTAACAAGTTTATTAATAGTTTTAAAATTTACATGACCTAGCCTCCTATGCCATATCATTGATTCAACAAGTGTTGGAGCCTTTGCAACAAGACAAGTTAAACACTCTTTAGGGAACAATATTCTTCATATCAACACTGTACATATTGTTCTTTCTAGGAACTTTAAGTAAAACCCTGACTCTCATCCATAAGCGATAAAGTCAGAAGACAGAACAAAACATCCAGTGTCAGTAAAAAGAACACTGTTCTTTTTGTCACACATCTGTGAAACACTAAAAAGGTTAAACTATAACTCCTTGACAAAGTACACATCCTTAAAATCAAGCTTACCAGTTTTAAGAGTTCCTTTACCAGTAATTTTCCCTCCTTTGGCTCCTCCCCTAAAGGTAACATATCCTCCATCAAATTCCTTAAAGTCTGAGAGATAGGACATGTTCCCTGTCATATGCCTTGAGCATCCCTGGACAACTATACCTTGATCATCTTTTTGTGGATGACCCTGCAAATAAAAATAAGGAAATTAGTTTCCTTTGGGGACCCAAGCCATTACTGACTTAGATCTGCCTCGTGTATCAACATAATTATGTTTCTTCAAAGTAATTGATGCACTATTAAGTTTGGTAGGTCTCCAAACCCAATATACTGAGGCCTTAATAGCATTAACCTGATTTTCCCTTACAACATTAACTACTGTTGAATTTGGCCTACATATTAACTGCTTTGGCCTAGCAGTATAAAATTATTCCCCTTAGAGTATTTTTTTAAGCATTTTGGACTAAAATTTTTGTTAGTTAATGTTGTTCTTATTTGATAGGGCCTCTTTACAGTTGATTATGCTAATTTAGAAAAACGTAACATTGGTCTAGCACTATAAATTGTAGTTTTGGGATGAGCAATATTAACAGGCCTAGCAGTATTAAGTGATCTTAGGCCGGTTTTCATTAAAACTGCTCTTGGAACCATGTTCATGTGAGCATTAGGGGTGAGCCTTTTTAGCAGAATAATTATAATCCACCCTTGTATAATTATTCCCAGATACCACCTTTTCCCTTTGATGGTAATTGCAGTCACCTACACATGGTCAAAACTTCCACAACAAAACAAGCTTTATTTGTACATCACAAAGTCACTTCCTAGCTGTTGGGACTTCTGATTATTCTAGTTTCTTTGATTTCCCCTAGGACTTTGTGACCTGTACATTTCAGCATACTTAACTGGTTTCCTAACTGGTTTTTCTTGTTGTTTAGGTCTAACAAATTCTATCTTAGCAACAGTAGGAAAAATAGTTTTCTTCTCTAACTTATCATCTGACACCAACTCCTTAACCAATGTGCTTCAGAGATCCCTAACCTCATAGAAATATCTTCACTAATGGCCTACAGTCTTAGTCCATAGCCTCAAACTCAGGCTGTTGGAATCCTTCTAGACAGAGATTGAACAATCAAACTTTGGGGGTGAAAATAACCCTGTATGGGGAGGTGGAACAGCATTATAGCTTACAAACCCCATACCCTTTCTACTTTTATCAGTTATCTGACTCCCTATTAATTTGTCTAGACTCTTAGAAGCATTATCAAAATTTTCAATTTTAAGTTGATTGCTTTCTTTTTCTTGCTTAAGCTTTTCTAACTCACTTTTAAGCATACTAAGTTCTGAGTCTTTATATGAGATATCTCTTTTTAGAACAGCAAGTTGTTCACAAAAAATAACCTCATTCTTTTTGTAAAAGACAAGTTGCTCTTCTACAGATGCTAACCCTCTTTTATAAGTAGCTAAATTGAACTCAGATTTGTTAAACTCTATTCTTAAATCATCAAGTTGAGTTTTAAGAGTTTCAAAGCTTTTTAGACAGGTTTTTGAACAAGTTTTGTCATTATGTACCTCAGAGTCTGAAAAAGCCATAAGAGCCATGTTTGTAGGGACTTCATCATCTGCCATATAGCTCCAGTCAAAACCAGCTCCATCAATAGCCACCATGGCTTTGGAAGAAGTTTCTTCCACATTTATAGTCCTTCTAGAGCTGTCTTGATTCCTGTTCCTGCTATCTTGGTTCCTAGGTCCTCTGCATTCCCTTGCAAAGTGTCCCATCTTGTGGCAGTTGAAACACTCCACCTTGGACTTGTCATATCCAGCTGTGTCACTCCCATTGATAGTGATCTTTCTACCAGTTTTCTAGAAAACCTTCCTTGTACCCTTTGCTCATCATTCAACTAGCCACTTCAAATCCATCTCTTCTAATTCATCTTTATGGATTTGTTCAAGGTCCTCATGTACAAGTTAAGACCCGTTTGGTTGATTGGCCAAAAATGCATAAACAGTGGCATCACTTAAGTTAGCAGTACTAACTTGAGTACTAGCAGTGCTAACTTGAGTGCTAGCAGGGCTAACTTGAGTGTTAGCAGTACTAACTCCATAAGCAGTATTAACTTCATTAGTACTGCTAGGGGATGACACAAAAGCCATATTCTGAGAACTTGAGATTGAGCTTGAGCTTGTAGTTCCTTTAACCTCTTGTTCAACAATGTTGAAATTATTGTAGAGATCATCAAAGCTCATTGTTCATAGATCATGTTTATTCCTCCAGACCACAACATGAGTATTCCACTCAGAAGGCAGACTTCTCAAAAAATTTAAATTGAGATCTTCTTGTGAAATATTTTCACCCAAGATAGCCAGCTGACTTACAATCTTCTAAAGCCTGTTAAAAATAGAGTCAAGAGACTCTGTGCTTGGAGCACTAAAGTTCTCATACATTTGCTTCAGAAGAGTCTTTTGAGTCTTCTTTGTGGCTTCATTACCACCAAATCTTGTTTGTATAGCAACAAACAAAGTCTTAGCATCCTTGTACTGATTAAATGTCATTAGATGTTCATTAGGAAGTGCCATCAGTAACATACTTCTTGCCTTCACATCATTCTTCTTTTGAACTTTTTCTTCAGTAGTTACAGACCTGTATTAGTGAAGTTTTGAGAGTACCATCACATAGTTGTTGTTTGAGCTGCTGGTTTGAATGAGTTTTCATTCTCTATGACATCCCATAGAGCATAGTCTTGAACTTGAAAGTATTGTTCAATCCTTAGCCTTCACATATCATATTCACCCTGTTTGAGAATGGGTAGCTCTGCAGTAGTAGTGGTTTGAGAAGTTTCTAGATCCATCTCTTCCTTGTGAGTAGAGGGTTCTTCTTGTTAGTTTCTTCTAGATCAAAGTTTCAGAACACAAGCTCTGATACCACTTGTTGATCCCAACTTAAGATCGATTCCTTAGCTTGTAAAGGTTAAGTTACTTTGGATAAATCCAAAACAACTATGGTAGAAACTTTGTGAATACTAAAGAGTATGTGGAATCTACTCTTTAATACTTAGAAGAATATTAATAAAATAGTAAACTGTATAAACAATGATATTACTGAAAAGCCAAATGATAAATTGTTATCAATAATACGAGTACTCTGTGTAGTACTAGGGTTTACAACCTTGAATCTATATATCAAAAATGTATATCTATCACCATAACCTAGGATCTCCTTTTATACACTAAGGAGTCCTTTACAAGATAACTACAAATCTTCTATAATTCTAATATTATACCTGTCTTTCTAACTATATAGAATATACTTTAAATACGTTAATACAAAACTCTTGACACTTCTTTATCACTTTAGCAGTCTTAATCTTCATCCAACAGTCTTAAGTCCTACAGCAGTCTTAAGTTAGTACTGACAATACTAACTTATTCTAGCAGTACTAACTGGTTAGTATGGTAGTTGCAACTTGACATACTAACTCTTGGCTTGGCAGTACTAAGTATGAAGAATTTTAATTCCCAACACATTCAAAGTTTTGAGCTCAAGAAAGACAAGCGCACTGAAACAAATAATAACGCTTATCCTTAGCGTTAGAAGAGAAGTCTTCTAACATGATGTTTTTCAAAAAATTTTTTTTGTGAACAAATTTTACAAGAATTTTCTCATGACATTCAAAATCTATCAAAAATGTTGTTCAACACATCCATCCCTCATAAAGTTATATCAAGACAATTCATCTACATTTGGTGGTCAGTTTCAAATGAGTCAATGTTTTGAAGAGAGTTTTCGAACAACAAAGTTTTAATGATTTTTGGAATACTCATCCTCAGATATTTTTATGGATTCAAAACATCATAAAAAGTCTTAATAACAACTCAGTAATAATAATGACAATTCAATAGATTGTATGTTATAAGATGATCGAGTGTCTAAGCACAATTTTTCAAGAATTCTTCAATGACATTCATAATCTTTCAAAATTGTGTGCTCAACACTACCTCTACCTCAATTTTATATTCATTTTACAACTTGGTATTATTCTTTTGGTGTCAAACATATGTAAAATTGAGGGGGAGCAGGAAGAAAAAGTTCTACATAATTCATGCTGAAACAGTTTTCTCTACATGATTTTCATGACAAATTTTAATCACATGGTATTTCAAACACTAAGTGTATTAGTATTTAAAATAAGGGGAGAAATGTAATTAAAATGTGATCTTGAAAACAATAAGTGATCTAATCGAATCAAAGCACTTTGAAGTCATAATGCTTTATACTCTTCGAAAAAGGTTTTATTGTTACGATCTTATACCCAACAACATCTTAATTCACGGGCGATTTTGAAAGTGCAAAAGGTGGATAGTGATCGTAATTAGTCCTATGATCCAACCATAACTGGAGGGATCTACCCAAGGACAATCCACAGTTAGAAATAGCAGTCCTTAGGTATGATTGGAGATGAATGAGAATAAGGGAATAATGCCGACTAAAATTGAGCTAACACTGGAACAATCACAACAAGGTGTTAGTAATGACGTCTTGGTAAGCATTGAAGGGGTTGAACAATGAAAAAGAAATGTATGGATAACGGGTTTAAAGAAAAAAGCCCTCCACACACTTTAGCAGAAACCAGGTCAATACATAATCTATCAGATTTACAAAGATAATTCTGGTATTGAAGACAAGACATCATGGACCCAGTGATGCACTACACAACCCTTCCCAGCCATTCAAGTTTCTCTCAAAAGAAACTTGTCTCATTTGTCACGGAGATACACAAGACTTCTATTGACTTTCTCACTCCGAGTTAGTTGATATTGAATAGGTGGCGGTCTGCTCCAACCTCTGAGTACTAAAACCAAAACGCACTAATCAAGTCTAGAGTCAAGAGATTAACAAATAAATCTCATTAGGACACATTCTATTACAAACACTTGTTGAACACCAATAAGTTCATAAGTTGTTAACAAGAGTCCTACGCATTATCCTTGTGATTTTGCCAGAACATTCAATGACACTCTTTAGTATCACAGTGACGAATGGAAATCCTTACAGAGTCAACATCAAACAGCTCTGCGGTAGGTGACTTACGAGATTCTATATGAACTAAGCTTGTGTCAACTAGATATCGATTTGGTCCAGTAAATGAATTGATGACTTGATTAGAAAGATAGTAATTATCCGATTCACTCATATCGTGTTGTTTGCTTTGAGACGTTCCGGTATTGGGAACAAGCAAGCATGGTGAGTCTAATATATTTGTGTTAGAGGATCTAAAACTTTAAGCTAGAAACCCTGTCAAAGAGATTCTTTGAATCTACTTGATCACATGTAAAATATTTATACTCTAAAATGGTCCTACGGAACCGGAGGTTAATGCAACCAAATCTCGATGAATGACAAAGCCATATTCGTCCATATCTGTTGTTTATCACTAACATTTAAATGCAGGTACAAACGACGGTGTTGCAGCCTCATTCCAGCAGAGTCGAATTCACTACCACATGCTCATGCTCAAACTACAAAGACATACTATAAGCATCAAGATTCAAGAATCAAGAAAGCTTAAGAATTAAAGACAAAGACTTCTGCAAACTCTGATATACAAGATCTTCCTTTAAGATATCAAGTCTATCAAGGGAGATTGTTAGCAAGCTTTCAAGATGATGCAAAGTATGAGCATGTTGGTCAAGACACAAGATCGCAAGATGGCAAAGACGACAAAGACAAACAAGGAAAAGATTTAAAGATCTCGGAATCAAAGACGAAGTCAAAAGACAATGACAAAGGCTAAAGATCAAAGATCACATAGCATGAAGGAACAAGCCTACAACATAATAAAGACCAAAGATTCAAGAACTCAACGACAAAGCAATCTCAACAAGTTCAAGGAAGCAAGATTCAGTCTCACCTATGAATTCCAAGAACACACATAAGAAGACACAGTATTGGAGAATTGTTAGCCTCACTAATTGTTTTTTGAACATGGAAACTCATAATCTGCAGGAAGCCTCACTTCGGGGGAGATTGTTAGCCTCAAAATATTGAGTCGAACAAGGAAGCTCGGCTACGAATCATGGAAGCTCGGTCTTTACTTAATTATATGTTGTAATAGGCTAGAAAGGGTAAACGGGCTCGTTTATGTAATCTAATTGGTCACGTGTATCGGGCTTAAGCCCAACCAAAACTCGAGCCCGGCCCGTAGAAATACCCTAGGCATCCTAAATGCTTAAGGGAGTATAAATACCCCTCTCTAAGTGTGGAGAGGGTGTTGGTTCACTTTGTAATTTTCTCTTGCAAGTTTAATCAACCATTCCATTTTTTCTCTCTTGTTTCTCTCTCTAACTTCTCTCTAAAACTTTTTCTTATCTCCTAGCTTATTTTTCTTGTATTCGAATATGAAGTGTAAATAATTACGGGTTACCTACAGCTTCTCATGGAAGCTAAATTCCCTACCAATCTCAAGGATAGCCGAGTCTTCTCACAAATCATATCGTTCCGTAATCTAGCTTCGGATTCTGGATCCTTTTCATTCCATACTTATTTTTGTGGGACAATGGCATCGTGCCGTAGGTTAAACAGAAGGGAAATTACCCCGTTATTTGATTCGTGTCCGTCCTTGTCCCATAAAACCTGTGGTAGTTTCATCTACCAACCTTATGATACTTTCCCAATCTTCGATTCATACCTTTAAGAGTCCAGATGGTAACCCTTTACTTGTCCATTTGCTTGAGGATGGTAGACTAAGGTAAAGGATTAGTATATACTGAGTCTTTAGCAAAAAACTAGGAATATTTTTCCCCCCCTTTTCCCGGCCCAAACATATCCATTATCGGAGATGATGATTTGGGGTACCCCGAATCTGCATACAATGTGCTCCCATACGAACTTCTCTATATGTTTTCCTATTATGGATACTAAAGGCTTCGCTTCAACCCATTTCGTAAAGTAGTCGATAGCTACGACTAGGAACCTTGCACCTCCTGGAGCCATTAGTAGAGGTCCTACGATATCAATTCCCTACCAGGAAAAGGGCCATGCTAAAATTATGGATGTCATCTCTTGCTTTGGATTCCTCGGCACTAGTGAATGAATCTGACATGCTTCACATCTCTGGATTTGAGCTTTCGCATCGATGTGCATCGATGGCCAGTAGTACCCTAGCTTCATAATCTTCAACACCACTGATCATGACCCTACATGCATTCCGCATGAGCCTTGGTGTATTTCTTGAATAATGCTTTTAGCTTGTACCGTTCCTATACATCGCAGCCATCGTGACAAGTATGATTTGCGATATATGTCGCCATCAATGATTTTGTATTGAGGTGCCTTGACTCTTAGTTTCCTAGATTTTTGTGGGTCCTTGGGAAGTAGACCAAATAGTAGGTATTCTCGGATTGGTAACATCTAATTTTCACCTTCTTCTTTTATGATGTTCGCTACTTCTTTTTGAACAATCGGTTTTTCAGGTAGGACTTCTACTAAGACTTCCTTGGCCAGTTGTGAAAAAGTCATCAAAGCTAGCTTGCTTAAAGCATCAGCTTTCTTGTTATGGTCTTGTCGAACATGTTCCATGGAGTAACGGTTTAAGCTTTTGAGAATCTCCTTTGTCTTATCTAGGTATTGCTTGATCATTGGTTGTCTTGCTTCGAAAAGACCTTTGACCTAGTTGGCTACTAGTTGCAAGTCTACGAAGATGGATAAATCCTTGAATTTCATGCACACTGCTATTCATAAACCAGCCAACAATGCTTTGTATTATGCTTCGTTGTTGGTGGTTTCAAATTCAAATATAAGAGCATAGGTGTACTCTTTTCCTTCGGGATTGACCAACATCAAACCGGCGCCTGAGCTATTAGAGCTTGAGGCTCTATCTGTGTATAACTTCTGTTAAGATCTTTAGCCCATCTAGGATTAGTTTTACGAATAACATTAATACGCAGCAGAATAAACAAGAACAATAATGCTATTTAACAAGGTTTTTTTATCAAAATAAAAAATCTAAAACTATTCGTCTTTAATCATCGACTATGCTATCTAGATAACTAACAAATTACACCAAACTAATAAGCTAGACTATTAACTCTCATTGTAGAGATCAAACTAAGATGGATGCATAAAACTATTCAACTAATACCCTTTATATAGAGGGATATTAAGGCTTACAAAGGAAGCTAATTAATTATATTAGGAAGCTAAATAAAACTAATTAAAACCTTCATTTATCTTTGATATTCTTTGACTTTTCAATACCTATCTTCAAGGAAATCTTCCAGCTTTTAATTCTTCCATATGTAGAATACCAAAGTGTCATATTAATCCCTTGTTGTTTCATTCGTCTTCATTTATGCATATGTAATTTTGTAATCATCAAATCTGAGATCCCAACAACTTCCACATGTCTTCTGACTTTGATTCTTCATTTGTTTTTTTAGGTTTCTTAATCTCCACATGTAACATTCCGTATTTTCAGGTCATTTTATGACATCATTCATTTTATCATTTTTCACTATTTATTTTTTCCTTTTCTCGGTACGCGTTCGCTTTAATTTTAAGTGTTAAGTAATTTCGCGAGAAAACGGGCATCAAACAATTAAATGTTTACATCAAGCAAGGGTTATATAATTATTTTGAGGATAATTATTAACTTTGTTCATTTTATTTTTATCGGATACGTAAAGTGTATACGTTTCGCGATAAATTACGTTTAGGCACTCCCGGAACCACAAAAACTTTTCTACGCTTCAACAGATACCCACTTTTATACCCAATACATAATATTTACTCAAATATATCATATATATCTCTTATATGCCGAAAATCTTGCAATGTACACAAAGATTTACCAAAAATTCTTCCTTTAGGTCAAATGTACACCATACTTCATTAAAGAACACCATGCTTCTTTAAAGCACACCATACTTGTCTCTTTGACTCATGAGACCATACCTAAGACCAATGACCCATCACTTGAACCTTACCTTGTCTCTTTGACCATGTCTTGCACCATACATGCATGTATACATAAGAAAGATAACTCATTCATGCATTTACACTTAGTGAAAAACAAACAAAACCTCTCTTTTGGCTCATATAAGCTCACGGCAAGAACCAAGCCACAACACAAATCCATATCAATTTTTATACAACCCATTCACTTCTATACACATCTATCCTAAGACATTCTAAGGTGTTTTCATCCATTGAATCACCATTTACAAGTATTTATCAAGAAAAGGAAGCTAGTGTTTTTGTTAAGAAAATAAGGGTTTTCTTAAGTGCAAGCTTGGGTTTTAAGGCTAAACACGGGTTTAGCATTTGTTTCTCATCATCATCATACCTCATAAGGTCTATTTGAACTTTTTATGTTCTTATAATTTTCATTTTATGCATATGATTATTCTATTTAGCTTAAATCACCATTTAGGATTTTATCATGAAAAAGAGATTTCTACTTGAAATGATCACATGGATTACTTTTATATATGTTGTGTTATTACATATATCATGTTAAAAATGATGATAAAATATTGTATCAAGTTGTTTTGATGAAAACATGATTATGAGTTAATTAGGGTTTTCATAGTTTCATAATATGTTTTAAGTTAAAGAAATACATAAGACAAGTTAAGGATAATTATGGACTTATATTAAGGTTATAAGATCATTAAAATAAGGTTATATCATGATAAGAAAATATGTACACTTATGGTTATTATGTAAAAAGTATAAAGTGGTAAAACATAAAAGCAAGGTCAAAAATGAACTTATGAATGTTAGTTAAACATTCTGTCCCAAAGTGTCTTAAAAATATATCCATTTTATATTTTTATAAGATAATACATTTCACGACGATTCCGAAAAAGTAAGAAACTTGTTAAACGGATTAATAACGAAAAAGTTACGTTAAAAACGAGTTATACGTTAATAAACGAAGTCGTAAATAAATTTTTATAAAAACATTTTTATAAAAATTATAAACAGCAAGTGTTGATATTTTTAACAAATAATACATATTTTTAGGATTCCAAAATGATAAGAATCGTAATTTTTCAATTAATAACGAACGAGTTATGAATTTCGCGAGTTTACGACAATTAATACTTTTATAAAACTATTTTTATAAAAGTTACTATTCATGACAGAAAGTTATATTTTTGTAAACCTCATAAAATTATAGAACTTTCAAAAACGAGAACGTCCTCGAAAGAATCATTAAAAACGGAGCTATAACGAATAAAATACGACATTTACGGGTTTTACGACAACAAATACGAATTATATAAAGCACACGTCTGATGTGAACAGTATTTTTCTGTTCACCAGTAGGTCCCAAAAATTCGAAATGTTAATTTATGATAACTCGTCTTGATACGAAAGGATGGGCATAAGAACGCGAGAATCGGGTTTTTAAAACGCGGAAAGTTACGCCAGTTTGGCTAAACGGTTAATTAATAAACGTTTTAAACTTCTTAAAACACAAATTTTACCAAAACTTATTAGTTGGTGATTGAGCTATATAGAATATTATGTAGGTTATCAAAGTATCTATATTAACTCGGGAGTTTCATAATGAGGCCGCTTCGGGATGGCATATCGCGAGTTGTTGGGATTTACGATTTAAAGTGTCCTAACTTCCTCGTTTACGTTCATGTCCTGACTCTTTTATTTTGATAGCTCTCCGAACGATAGTACGATATAATCTATTGGATTACATCACTTGTTATAATTAAAAGTACGCGGTACTTATACGACCTAAGATATTTAGGTTGCATTCGATATCTTTTACGACGCAATTTCTGCGATATTGGATTATCTTAACTCAAGAGTGAGTTCATAGCCCAGTTTTACATGATTTGGTATTATAAGTTTATGGGGTGAGATCATGCTTGTTTACAAAAGCATTTCATGGTTGATTTAAAAATTGAATTATGCAAACTTTATTTTTTTTTACATGTCATGCGATTGAGATACAATACTTGGTTTACTTTTGGACGTAAACACATACTTGAATTTTTAAGTATAATTACGGATTGCCTTAGGTTTCATGAACTGTAAATCACTTGGAGGAGTGAAGCTCGAATGTTATAAAATAGATCTATTGGGATTGACAACCCCCGTTCGGGTGAGTAGCTCTGTCACTTAGTTCGAGAATTCGAAACTAATGAACGTTATATCATGGTCGGATTACGAATGGATTGGTGTCTACAGGGCCAACATGATGCTAATGAATTTTTACGGTTCGCCATTAGAATAACAGTGGGCAATACTTATAAGTCTACGTCGCAGTTCCATGAACTTAGAGTAATCGTAATCATTTCTCTTACATACTTGAAACTACTTGGGATATTATGCTCATTATAATATCTACTTGAAATATTTTGGGATATTGTGCTCATTACAATATACACTTGAAACATTCTTGAATATTGTGCTCATTACAATATACACTTGAAACATTTTTGAATATTGTGCTCATTACAATATACACTTGAAACATTTTTTGGATATTGTGCTCATTATAATATCTACTTGAAACATTTTGGGATATCATGTTCATTACAATATATATACTTGAAACATTTTAGGATTTTATATAAGGAAACCTATATATGTAGGTTTATGCGTTGCAAGTCTTGTATGGGCGAAACTTGTAACATAGTAAACCTATATATATAGTTTTGGGATTTACATTCGTACTTACAAAAACCTATGAACTCACCAACTTTATGTTGACCCTTTTAAGCATGTTTTTCTCAGGTGAAATAGATGCTTGGCCTATTTGAGGAAAATGGGAGTCCAAACTTTTCAAGAATACTTTTCAAACGACACTTAGAGGTCGTTCTCTCATGACTTGTGCAATGGTATTATGAAGTAACGCTCCCGGAAACACATTTCCGCTGCCAATCCAATTTTGGGGGTGTTACACATGTCCCCAAATCTAGAGGGTAATAATACAATACATGTAGTGTTAGCTGTCGATTATGTGTCCAATGGTTTTCGAAGCTCAAGCATTACATTACGATGTTGCTGCGTGTTGTGGTTAAGTTTTAAGAAGTTTATTTGCTAGGTTTGGAGTTCCTAAAGCTTTGATTAGTGATAGAGGGACACATTTTTGTAATTCTCAGCGAGAAAAAGCTTTACAAAAATATGGTGTGACTCACAAACTATCCACGACATATCACCCTCAATCTATGGACAAACTGAAGTTACTAATAGGGCTATTTAGCGTATCCTAAAGAGATCAGTGGGGTACAATCCTAAAGATTGGTCAGAGAAAACTTATTGATGAATTTAGTGGGCATTTTGGGACGGCTACAAAAACACGACTTGGGTGTACTCCTTTCAGTTATTAGTTTATGGGAAAGCATGTCATTTACCCGTAGAGATCAAGCATAAGGCACAATGGGCATTAAAACAATGTAATATGGATTTAACGCTTGCTAGTGAAAGTCGTATTATGCAGCTTAATGAGTTAGCCGAATTGAGAGATGGTGCTTATGAGAATACTATAATTTACAAAGAACGGACAAAGAAATGGCATGATTCTAGACTTCGTGGTGATAAATATTTTAAGGTAGGCGACAAGGTGCTACTTTATAATTCTCATTTGAAGATGTACCCTGGAAAACTTAAATCGAAATGGAGCGGTCCGAACATTGTTAAAACGGTGTATCCACATGGGGCTATTGAAATCACTGACAGGAACGGGTTTAGCTTCAAAGTCAATGGGAAACGATTGAAGAAATATTACGGAGGTAACATTGAAAAGGAGGATGATGAGGTTATAGAGTTGGAGAATGACGCAATGAGAAGCTGAAGGGAGTCTAACTTAAAGACTCTCACAAAAACAAAAGTGCTTGCCGGGAGACAACCCGGAATGTATTTTCAATTTTTATCGAGTCTGTCTTCCCAGACTGTCCATACGGCGTATCCAAACCCCATGGATATGGCGTATTCACTATCTAGACGTTATCCCGTCTTTATTTTCAGCACAGTCTATACGACATATTCATTGAATAAATACAGCGTATACAAGAATCAATACGGCGTATCCTAGGGAATGGATACGGCGTATCGACTTCCTGTACTGAGTCTAACCAACGAATACACGGAGATAGAATTGCATTTTGTTTTCTGAGAATTTACACAGGACCTCAAGGGAAAATAAAATCAACAATATTGGTGGAGTATCTACGATTTGGAAATCTTGCTCAATAAAGCTACATGGAGAACCACTACCGAGCGAATATCAGGGGAGTTTCTCATTCTAATTCTTTTTAAATTCCCGTATTTAATGTTTTATATATACAATGAGGATGTTATATAATTCAAGTGAGGGATGGAATTAAAATGTTTACTTGTCCTATTTTTCACACTAAAATGCTTAAATTATGCTTAAATTTAAAAAAATTTCAAGCATACTTTTGTGAAATTACTTGTTACATAACCCGCACACAATAATCCTTGTTAGATATTGTAAGGATTTAGCCTATCCGTTTCCAAATGTTTACCCAAATTACACAAAATATGAGTGTGACGATGATGTTGTAGACTTTAGAACTTGGCTTGGTATATCACTCGAGACCACAGTGATGAGTACTATGGATTTAGATGGAGTAACTTGTTTAAATTGGTAAATTTTAGGATTACACCTAAATCGCCTTTACATGTTGCTTATTAACTAACTACACCAGTTAGTTAACCTCCTGTTTAAAACCCCTTTCCACTCTCATCTTTAGAGTGAAGATCCACTAGAACAACCCGTAGAGCCAATCCTTTAGGAATTACACTAACTATTTGTTTCGTTACACCCTTACACCTTAACCTACCCTGTTAGATTAAGTTTAATTTACAGTTGCTAGTTGCTTAAAGTGTAAAGTTTGTATTTCCCAAGTCTTGTGTCATTTTCTATCTTTGGTACGGTTGGAAATTTGTACATTGCAAATGGGAATGTATATTAGTAGTCAAAACTCATGTGATTTTACTACCATCACAATTATTGGTGAGTCCGAAGAACGAAGGAATTACCGAAGGAATTACCCAAAATTATTATGATCGTGAAGATGGTAAAACTACACCGAGATTTAAAGTATAATTAGCAAAAAAAAAAATGAGAAAAAATACAAAAAGAAAGAGAAAGAACGTTTGAAGATAATCGTTTCGCAACTACCGAAGGAACTACACGAAGGATCGATTATTCGTTGATACGCAATAAAAATCAATGATGTAAAGTATTGTACAAAGTGGAAGATATCACCACTTTCCTTGTAGAGTATGTTTTGGGATGATTGGCAAGTTGACCATTACGGGAACGCCAACTTAGGTTGTTGTTTTTTATTGATGATCAAGACGTTGTAAATAGTTGTGTCTTTATCATGGTAACGGTCGGGAAAAAGTGTCTAGCAACTTGTACTTTAGTCTTAATCTATTTGTTTCTTAATTTTTATTTAAATACAATTTTACTCCCTCTCACCAATGATTGCCTGTTGGTTTTACCACGAATGAGGACGTTGTTCGATTGTGCATGTCTTATTCCTGTCGTTCATGGCCCCTTCGCTATGCATGTTTAGCTGCTCGTTGGTTATGATCTTTGGTGAACAGTTAGAAGGTTCCTACCCTAATACCATTCTTCATCCTAATCGTGGTTTAAATCGGGGAATAAGGATGTGATTCGAACACACATGTCTATTCCGTCGTTACAGCCATGTATGTGTGCTTCAGCTGCCTTGTTGGAGTGGTACTTCTGGTGAAAGATTGTAGAATGATCAAAACGTAGCCTTTCTTACAAAAACTCAATATTTACCTCTATAAATTGTTACACCTTAGCTTTAGTGTGGAGATGTGTATCCTTGCCAGCTTATGATAGGAATATCGTCATGACCGTGTAATTAAGCGAATTGTTACATGTTACCACCATAGTTAGTTTGTGATTTGAGTGATTTCATCTTCCTGTTGTCGTCAGAGGTGTTTTGGTTATGTACTTGTAATTGATAGAATAAGTGCTTTAACGGAAAAAATATCCTTAGGGATACATTTTTATAAACTCTAAAGGTCTATTAATGGCAAGTAGAATTCAAGTGGGGAGGATATTTGATGACATCCAAATTAAAGTCTATTTTATAGCATCATTTTATCCCGTCTTATTGGCTCGTTTTACATTCTTTTATATAAGAATTAATACTTAATTGATTATATTTATTATTTGCAGTAAATATCGAGCATATGATGAAAGTTAGAGAAAAGCCACACATTTTGGAGCCTAAACGATGAATTAAAATAAAATATTGAAGAATGAAAGATTTGAATACGTCACAATGTTTTGGCCATAACTTCTTCATCCGAGCTCTGTTTTAGGTGATTCAAAAAGCAACAAAAAGAGGAAAAAGAAATCTCTACTTTATGACATGAAATACCCAATAATCTGAAGTTAAAGGGTGATTTATTCTGCTACAAAATTGAATTCATAGCTCTTGGAGTTTTTGCTAAATCTATCTAGTACATTTTGGGCCTAATATGCTCATAAATCCTATATAAGCTATATGAAACTAAAAAGCCCCATTGTGCTTAGACTTGGGCTGATCCACAAATGAACAAAATCAAGAAGAAAAAATGAAGACCATGCCCTTGTTGGGCTGGTTTTGACGTGGAAAGCAAAAAAAGAATCTAATTCTTTGTTATATATGTTGGATTGTTTTCTGAATTGATCTTAACCTTTAGCTTGTAAAGGGTTTGTTCCTTTAGATAATTCTAAAGAAAGACTAATGAAACACTGATTTGAACGATAATTGATTTTGCGAAATACTATTCAGTAAATGCTAAGTAGAACAGTTATTAAGAATTCACAAAAGATCTTTATATTTAACTTGGTCTGCTCTAGGTTACAGTTACACAATCTATTGTATGGCTTATCGATCTCTATGTGATCTATGTAGAACGTTCTCTATAACCTATACAGGAGTTCCTTTTATAGAACTAAGGTAACCCTAATATGGCTTTACAATATCGCAGTTAAAATTCCTTTTTTATCTAATGCATATCTCTTAGCAGTACATAATACAATATACTATCTCCGTACTATACTAACTATCAAATACTAACGAGTTCTGGCTTGTACCGTTAATTTGTTTGGCGTAGTACTATTACATAAGCTAGCAGTACTATAAGAGTAGGACTTATTTTTTCCAATATTCATTAAACTGCATTAAGTCTTCACTAGTAGTATTAATCTTGAGCCAATAGTATTAACTTGTAGAAGCTTCCGAATCTCAACAATCCTCCCCTAAACATGTGATTTACTCTTAAATCTCAATGTTTCTTCTGATTAGATCTTAAATTCCTTATTTTGCTGAGATTTCTTTCTAACCAGATTTTATTGTTCTTCTAACTGTAGTCTTGAATTAACTTTAGCATATTCAAATGCCATAGAATACTATTTCTGCTTCAGTTCTAATTTCTAGTTAAAGCATGCTTCTGAAGTGTTTATTGGTGGAGTGGATACTTTTTCTCTACAAAAATATATTAATAGTCATCAAAGTACCATAACCCATCTGTGTGTGCATCATCCACATAGTTCATACAACTTCCATATTTGATTATTTTCAACTGGTTTGATTTTCATGATGTCATCAATCTTGCTCTGGATCTACTAGTAGCGTCAAGATATCCAATAACATCAAATTGTATCCTTATGGAGGTTTATCCTTGAAAAGCTTTCCATTACAAACCTGTGTTAAACATCTAAGTCATGTTTTCTATCAAAACTTTTTAGCATACTCTCCAATGGTTTTATGATAAACTAGTATTTCCATTTCTCTTATGATCTTGTAAAGATGCTTATTCTAAACTGGGAGATTCCCAATAAAATATAGGAACTTAGTAGCAAGATTTCAGGATTACTCAATTCTTTCCTCATCTAGAACTACTGTTCAAGCAGATGCTTAATGTCTCTTCCTTATAATTAGTTGTTTCTTTCTCTTTCTTCTGTCTCTTTGAGCTGTCTTGACCTTGTTTGTCACTTGCTCTTCTTCTTGCAAGTGTTTTTCTTCTAATTCCAACAGCGTTCTTTTCAATCAACACTGGCTCAGGATTCTTATCTTCTTCTTCAACCTTCTCTTCTTCTACTGTTTTTGAAGTTTCTCTTTCACTTGGTTTAGAAGAATCTTTTCCAACTTCAGACCCTATAGGAATAAAAGTATTGACATGATCCCATACCCTTTCAAAAATTGATCTGATGTCATTATAGCTCATTTTTTTGAAGTACCTATCCTTGTAGCCTCCTTGATTCTTCAAATATGTAATCATATTCCTTCTTGATTAAGCTATTGACACAGGTTTATTCTTCAAAGCATGATATCTTAGTACACTTGGATCATTCCAGTCAATTCCCTGAGTTTGAGTAGGTTGAATTGGAACATCTTGTCTTTGATCAAGTTGTCTTTGCAATTCCCTAGCTGCTTCCAGATTTAGTCTTTTTTCTTCTTCTTCTTGCAAAGCTCTTGCTTCTTGTTCTACATTAAACCTGATTCTTTCTTCTTCTTCCAACTTCCTAGCTAACTCCTCATCCATACTCAACTGCACTTAAGTTCTTTTCCTAACCTTCTTTGGAGTAGCAGGTTCTTCCATTATGGCCTTTCCTTTATCCTTGGCACTCCTTCTTGTATACACATGAGGTACAACAGTACTAACCTTTGGAGGACTAGCAATACTAACTTGTATGTTAGTAGTACTAATCTCCATCTCACCTTTCTCACCACTCCCATGTTCTTCAATGATTTCAGTGAGAGTCTCTTCTTGTACAAGTACTTCAGTTTCATCACTGGGCTTCTCATGAACTTCCTCTTCTTATGGAATCTAGTAAATACCTTCATCTTGTACTAGTGAAACCGTTGGATCTTCATCAATTTAAGAAATCTTTCTCCCCTGTTTGAAGAATCTTCTGCAATCTCTTCATCATCAGAAAGAACAATCTTTGCCTTTCTCCTTGCCTTGCCAGACTTTAGCTTGGAATCCAGTTTCTTTACTCTAAGTACTAACTTGGTGAGAGTAGTACTATAAGTCTTCTTTTTCTGCATCAAGTCCTTCTCTAATCTATCAATCCTGTCATTTAATTTGGTAACCAAAACCATCAAATCATGTTGTTGCACACTACCCTCAGCACTTCCATGTGAGTGAACAACATGGAGAGGTGAATCATGGGGCATAGAAGCAGTCTCCTCTGCCTCATGGGTGGGTTGAATTGCATCTGGTGAAGGGGATGGTGGAGTGGGTTATGGAGATAATGATGGTGAAGATGTGATCCTTGAGGGTGATTGTTGTTGTTCTTCATCTTGTGCTTGTACCAACATATTCTCAAACAATGGTGTCACTACCCCTGAATACCCCTTAGAGGCTCTCCTCATATTACTAAACAGTTTACTTGTAAGAATATGAGTGGGATAAGTTCTAGTATGAGGTAAGAGTAACATTTGTTGTTTGTTAAGAATGAGTTAAATAAACCTGGGATACAATAAGAATTTGTGTGGGCTATCTAAATTCTTAACCATAGCTTCAAAAATGAATTTAGAAAAGTTAAACTTCCTGCTTGTAGCTAGACAGATGAGTGCTGTAGCAATGTTGCTACTTGTAAGATCCTAGAATTTTCGAAAATTTTAAAGGACTATTTTAATCTTTGATTTTTCGAGTCTGACTTGACTTTTTGACTTTTGACGTTTTATTGTCTAATAAAAGCAATTACCGCGTAACCGGTAATTTTTCGGAACATATTTAAAGGAGATATATGTTATTCCTAGGTTGATTTATAAAAAACGAGCAGCTAAATCACGTTTTCATTATTCGGACTCTAAAGCAATTTGATGTAAAACGATATTCCTGACAACTTTTTAGTTTTGACCGAGACCCGAAAACAGTCAGAAAGTGACTGAAATGCCCTCGCAAGATTATAGAAACAAGAAAATAATTAAATTATATTTAATTAACACTTTTTATTAAATAAAAATATTTAATAAATAGGTCATCATTTTATTCAGTGACGTTTGTTGAAGACGCAAATATTCGAGTAAAAGATCATTTTACGGACAAAGCTTATCAGTAATATACAAATAAATAATAAACGTTTTAAATAAATTTTATAAAACGTTTATGAAAATTAGTCGAGTAAATACTCATTTTTACCAGAAAAATGATTCCGAACGCAATGGCGCAAGTTTCGTGACTCGAGTCATCCGTTAAGTCGCTCAAAAGAGTCCCGAACCAATATTTTATAAAAGTTTCTCAAAATTACACTTTTGGCCCCTGATCTAATATTTACAAAACTTACCCTGGACTATTAAACACTTGCTGAATTCTTTTAATACTTTTCATATATATATGTTTAACCCCCATTTCATTTTCATTTTTCTATACAAAATCACACACACATATCCCTCGCTCTTTCCCTCTCCATTTTTCCGGCGAGTCCCACCGTCACCGTCGCCGTCGGTCAGCCACCGCCGCCGGCCACCACCCAGCCGCCGCCAGAAAAGTTTCCCGACGAGTTTTCCGGCCAAGTCCAAAATTGCTTCTCACCATCGGATCTATCCGATCCCCACCACCACGCGCCTCCACGCGTCTATATCCACCACCACTGCCCCACGGCAGCCCCAACACCACCACCATCATTATCATCACCATCACCACGCCATTATCACCACACCACCATCACGGCCTCATACCTCACCACCACCGCACCATAGGTGCGTTCGGTTTGATGTTTAGACCAAAAAAGGTGTGTCGGTTGTGGTAGTAGCACCATCAAGGGTGCGTTTGATTATTCCTAAGCACCATGAGGGTGCGTTTGGTAGGGCAGCCGCCACCATGGGGTGGGTTTGGTGGGCTGCCACCACTATAGGGTACGTTGGGTACATAACAGCACCGCATAGGGTGCATGTAGTTTCATAAAACAATGAGGGTGCGTTTGATATAATAACAGAATAATAGATTAGGGTGCGTATGGTTTTGTTATGCACCAAAGGTGCGGTTGGTTTGCACCAGCTGAGGGTGCGTTGGGTTTAGCACCAGTCGAGGGTGCGGTTGGTTTGTTGAAACACTCCGAAGGTGTGTTGTTTCGCGTCTAACAGCCTAAGAGGGCGTTTGGTTGGTTTAAGTGCACCAGCAGGGTGCGTTTGGTTTAAGTTATCACAAAAGGGGTGTTTGGTTTTTGGGTTAACAACAGATTGGGTGCGTTTGGTTTAGTGTCAGCCAAACTAGGGTGTTTGGTTGGCTATTAGACAGCCAAGGGTGCGTTTGGATCTGGGTTTACCAGATTAGGGTGCGTTTGGCTGAGTAAAATCAACAAAGGGTGCGTTGGGTTTATCACAGCCAAGGGCTGCGTTTGGTTGTAATGACATAGGCATAGGGTGCGTTTGGTTTAACATAAAGAGCATAAGGGTGCGTTTGGTTTAGCAGTATAACCAAACAGGTGCGTTTGGGTTAACAGATTCGTCAAAAGGGGGTGTTTGGGTTAGCAGGAAAACTGTATAGGGGTGTTTGGGTTAGCAGGAAAACCGTATAGGGGTGTTTAGGTTAGCAGGAAAACCGTATAGGGGTGTTTGGGTTAGCAGGAAAACCGTATAGGGGCGTTTGGGTTAGCAGTTTCACTATAAGGGCGCGTTTGGGTGAGCAGAAACAACTTTAGGGTGTGTTTGATTTATACAAAACGGCAAATGAATATAACATAAGGTTTTATAAATATTAAAACCGGATATTATGGTGGATAATTGGTGAAATAATGTGATTAGTTATTATTTTCTGATATATTATATTAGACCCGTAACAGACTTATAATATGGAAACAATGATAATAACAAATAAATACACTTGAAATTTACTTGGATGTTTTCTATTAAATTGATTTGGAAAGGTTGACTTGCAACAAAGTTTTTCGACTTGGGATCGTTTTATAAACGAAAATGTCATGGCGAAATTTATATAAATTTTTATATTTAGTAACGATTTACTAAAGCTTCTATTATTTTAGAAACCGATAACAGGGACTAAGTTATATTTTAAAGATATATTAATTTATATTATACAATAACCCGACCAACGAACGAAAACTATACTTTTACAATGAGACAACTATTTTAGACACGACCCATCGATGAAACGAAATATAAATTTATAAAATATTATTTTATATTTTATAATTGTCAGCTAGAAGATAACATAATAATTATTGTAAAAGCTTTATTTTAAAGACGCGCAAGTGGATTTCTCATCACATGTATATATGACTGTATACATATAAAAATATGTATGATTTCGTCGTTACGATGTACGCATCGTTGATCGTATTTAATACGTGTATTATAATAGAGCGACATAATTATAGGGTCTGGCCGAGATCGTTGCAGATTCGGCTTGTGATTTATTTGGATATTGATCGTTGTTCTTTGATCAGGGTGATTTATATAGCTCCCTGTTTTTACTCTTTATATACATTTGGGGTTGAGAACAGTGCTTGTTTGCAAATGCGTTTACAATGGTTATGATTACAAATTGGTTGCATACTCATTTACATAATTCGCTATGGGATACATTATTTGACTTCATTTTTGGTCACAAATACATACTTTACATTCGAAATGATTGTCGGATTACGATTTGATTGGCGCCTGCGGGGCCAACAATCATTACTGCCCGGGTGTTCTTGGAGGGAACACCCATGAGGGGAACACATTATTTTAAATCACTGCCCGGGTGTTCTTGGAGGGGACACCTGTGATGGGTACATACAAGTCTACGTCACAGCGTCATGAACTGTAAATCACTTGGAGGGTGAGCGCGAATGTTATAAAATAGATCTATTTGGGATTGATAATCCCCGTTCGGGTGATTCGCTATCACTCGGCAAACGAACGTTATAGCATGTTGTCTGCGCGCATGTTATGAAAAAAGATCTATTCGGGATGACAAACCCCCGTTCGGTGATTACTCTCACTCGTAAACGAACCGATATAACATGTCGGATCACGTTGGGACTACAGGCCCCCAACAAATACATATGTAAATCTTTACTGTTCATATTGTGTGCAATAAGTTTCATGACTTAGAGTAATCGTAAATATTGTCTTTATACTCACATGATTATTTCCGTAGCCTTGAATAAAGTGCAATACATACTTGAAACAGTTTTGGTGACAGGTTAAATGGTCATTGCGCTTTCTTTAGAAATGGTTTTTGAATAAAGAATTAATACTTTTATTATGGGTGACAGTAAATAAGGGGTCGTTTTTGGCCATTCTGAATCTCTGGCCTTTTGGGATTTTGTTTGTTTTTTTTTTTGTTTTTTTTTACAGGGATGTGTGAGGAGAAAGTGATTACATTCTTTGTTAATCTATTATATGATCTCAACAAAGTGATTTGGTCAATTTATGGATGTTTTTTCTCATGATTGTAATGCTTAGTACTATTTGATGTGCATTGGAGTCTTTACATTCAAGTTTTTCATGGTGATGCAATTATGGGACAACTATTATTTTGATTTCAGAAAATCAACGAGATTGTTTTTACAAACGACACACTTAGAGGTCGTTCTCTTGTATCTACCTTGTATTAAGAATAGCACCCCATGTGGGTATTCCGCGGCGTTGAGATATTTTTGGGTGTTACACACTACACTTTATGAGCTTAAGATTTCCAACTAATTCTTGTTTAGCATCTAACTCATAATTAACTCTATCATTTCTCGTTCTTCGCAAATTTAAAATCTTTAATAAAAAGATCCGCGAATGCTTAGTCAAATAAACTAGCTTAGACAAGTTTATAAAGGTTAAAGGACAAAGCTAAGAGCTCAACACGCTCGATCGAGTCAAAATTTATTCTTATTCTACCAGCAGAAAGTCAACATTGTGAATAAACACTATTTTAATTTTTTGAATTTTTTTTTTCATTTTTTTGGTATTTTGGTGTTAAAAATGGGATTACGTGAAAACAACGACTGCAGGCACAATCAAATCGATAGATCCCCCATACTAGAATTAAACATTGTCCTCAATGTTTTAAGAAGGGTTTCTACGTAATTCTAAAGCCGTTTATTAAGTATGCTCAAAGATAAACATTAGTCGATAAGATTTAGGATATTGGATTCCCATAGTCATGCTAAGGATTTGAAACTCGTGTGAACGAAGGACAAAACCACGAGCACGAGAGTCTTTCATATTCCGGCAATCCTGGACACACACACAAACCACAAAACACGAGAAAAGGTAAGAGGCGAGCCCCTCACGTCACACCATATTTCATTACTATATTAAGAATAAGCATCGTGCCACCCATAGAAGCCCTTGTTTATTAAAGAGTCACTAAGCTTGACTCATCCCTGAATTCATTGGTCCATGAGGAAAGTTTGGAGATCCGGGACAACCATCAGTAGTATGTCCTCTCCAAAGTAATGTTTGAGTCTATGACCATTCACCTTGAAGTTTGGCCCATCGGTTTGAGATAACTCGACGGTACGATAAGGGAAAACTTGAGCAACGATGAACGGTCCGGTCCAACGGGTTTTGAGCTTGCCTTAAAAGATCTTTAATCGAGAATCGAAGAGAAGAACTCGATCACCAACGTTGTAAACGCGGTTCTTAATCTCGGAGTCATGAATCTTCTTTGTTTACTCTGTGTAGATTAAAGAGTTCTCGTAGGCTTGATCCCAGAGTTCATTTAATTCATTCAATTGAACTTTCCGGTGATCACCCGCGGTCTTAAGGTCAAAATTTCAATGTTTCAAGGCCCAATAGGCCTTGTGTTCAAGTTCGATAGGAAGATGACAAGCCTTTCCGTATACTAGCTTATATGGAGTGCACCCAATGGGTGTCTTGAAAGCGGTATGGAAGGCCCACAAGGCGTCATCTAACTTATCAGACCATGAAGCACGATTTTCACCTACGGTCCTTTCCAAGATACATTTCAAACCACGATTGGAAACCTCAACTTGCCCACTTGTTTGTGGGTGATACGCGGTGGAGAGACGGTGAGTAACTCTGTATTTAAGCATGACCTTTGCAAATTGGTCATTGCAAAATTGGGTACCGCGATCACTAATGATAGCACGAGGGGTCCCAAATCGGGCAAAGAGAGATTTTAAAATTTTGCAAACAACTCGGGCATCATTGGTGGGGAGAGCTTTCGCTTCAACCCATTTCGATAAGTAATCGACGGCCACGAGTATATACTTGTTCCCTCGTGAAGACGGGAGCAGGCCCATAAAGTCGATGCCCCACACGTCAAAGATCTCGCAAACTTGAATTGCATTTTGGGGCATTTCATCAAGTTGCGAGATTTTGCCTTGACGTTGACAAGCGTCACACCGTGTGACCAAGTCATGGGCATCTCGATAAATAGTCCCGGCCAATAAAATCCGGAATCAAAGACTTTACTTAGCGACAGTTTTGGCCCATGATGTCCCCCGGTGGGTCTATTGATTGCAAGCGTGAGATCTCAACGCTTCTTGCCGGAACACATCATCTCTAATCACTTGATCCGCACCAATTCTAAACAAGTAGGGGTCGTCCCAAAAATAATGCTTCACATCTTTGAAGAATTTTTTTTTGTTGGGACGACATCCCTTTCACAATAAAATTCCCCGCATGGTAGTTTGCAATGTCAGCAAACCATGGGGTACTCGAATCACCATGAAAAGTCACCATGCCAAGTATCTCGAGAGGAAATGTTTCCGTAATTTCCTTTTTCTCGAGATCACTTTGATGGGGGGTTTCAAGTCTAGAAAGGTGGTCGGCTGCGAGATTCTCCGCTCCTTTTTTATTATCACGAATAATGAACATCAATTCTTGGAGTAGGAGAAATCCCAGGAGCCAATCTCGTGCTTAGCATCTTCTGCAAGAAGATATTTGAGAGCCGAGTGGTCCGTATACACTATGGTCTTTGACAAGACAAAATAAGGCTGAAATTTCTCGAAAGCATACACTATGGCTAATAATTCTTTCTCCGTTATAGTGTAATGTGCTTAAGCATCCGTCATGGTCTTACTAGCATAGTGAATAGGCGAAAAGTATTTTGTCTAACGTTGCACCCAAGACTGCACCTACCGCGTAATCACTAACATCACAACATAATTTCGCATGTAGGTCCCAATCAGGGCACCGAAAATTGGTGCTTCGTTAACTTCTTCTTAAGTATGGTTAATTAATTCAACACATCTTATCGAGAATATGAAGGGTATCTTTCAGGAAGATGGTCATCGGCCGGGCTATTTTAGAAAAATCTTGAATAAATCGACGATAGAATCCGCCATGACCTAAAAAACTTCGAATGCCTTTAACGGAAGTTGAATGAGGGAGTTTAGCTATAACATTAAATTTAGCTTTGTCGACCTCAATCCCGGACTTTGAAATCTTATGTCCTAGAACAATGCATTCTTTTACCATAAAATGGCATTTCTCCTAATTTAGAATTAAATTATTCCTTCGCACTTTGAGCATTTGTCCTAAATAGGAGAGGCATAAAGAAAAGACCCAAAGAACTAGAAATCCGTCCATAAAGACCTCCATTATTTCCTTGTCATGTCTGAGGAAAATGACCATCATGCACATTTGAGAACGTGCCCGAGCATTTACAAAAGCCGAAAGACATCGTGGAAGCAAACGTCCCATTAAGGGCAAGTGAAGGTGGTCTTCTCTTGTCTTGCGCCATAGAATTTGAAACATATCCCGAGAAACCATATAGAAAATAATTGTATTCGTTCCGCGAGTCTCTCAAAGCATTTGGTCCATAAACGTAACGGGAAATGATCTATTTACGAGTGGCATCCATTAAATTTTGGTAGTACAATGCATACACGCCATCCTTAACTAATCAAGTAGGTATCAACCTCATATCTTCATTTTCAATTACGGTCATACACCCTTTTTTAGGCACACAAAAATTATGGGTTAAACCCAACAGGTCTATCGGAGATAGGATAAATTCAATCGCATCAATGAGTTTTGCTAACTCCTTTTGATAACCTCAATAATTTTTGGGTTCACCCGTCTTTCTGTTAATTTGCCGGTTTAGAGTCATCCTCCATTAATATTATTGTAGTACAAAATTGCGGGTCACTGCCTTAAATCGAATATTTTCCAAGCGATGACACGCTGTGTGACTTTAAAACCTTTAGAAGTTGGACCCTTTCTCATTTCTTTAAGTTTTTAGCAAATAGAACGGTAGTTTATCAAGTTACACCAGAAATGCCCTACTCCAGATGAAAGGTAGATCCTTAATCTCAGCTCCGGAGAATCATCAATAGAAGATGTACAATTTTAAGTTTCCTCAACATGAAGGTTCTATCAGAGGGAGGGGAGTGATGGATCACGTTTAAATAACTTCCTCGATAGAAGATGGTCCCCTCCCGGATCAAAGTTGTCATCCAACAATTCCGTTGGATTGAAATCAGTGTAAGACAAGATTCATTTCTTCTTCCAAAATGAAGTCTCCTTCCTCAAAAGGAGTGATAGAGGGGGAAGAAAGAATAAAAGGATAAGTCAAAAGACGTGTAGGATTAAGGCCATCGTAGAATTGATTCGAGAATCCGAAGCAACTTCTTTGAGCATACCGCACACAAGCACGACGATACATCGATTCGATTAATCGACACAACATCATTGTAAGAGTATCTCAAAGTTTGACCAACTTTGAATGTTACGGCTTCATCGTCATGGCGGAGAGTTAATTCTTCACGGTAAACATCAATCAAAGCTCGTCTGGTCCTCAAAAAGGGGCTCCCGAGAATTAAGGGAACCCGAGGATCGACAACATAATCAACTACTACAAAGTTGGTTGGAAAATGGAACTTTCCTATACATTCACAAAGACAACTTTGGCAATGTCCGCCGTCAAGTGTCTGATCGTACCGCAAGCTCAAGAATCAATTTCGTAGGAGTAAGTTTCAGGGAGTGATATCTTCTTCCTATATGAGATAGGCATCAAGTTGATGCTTGCACCGAGATCGGCTAAGGCCAAGCATTCATCTAACTCTGGAAAATCACATGGAATGAGAAACTTGTCGGGGTCTATGTGGAAAACTAAAAGGGGGGTTGAATAGGTTGCCGTTTTTTAAATTTAAGGTGTTAAAAGTTTTGTAACTTTTAGATTCGACTTTAAAGTGATTTCAACACTTCACAATATGACAATATACTTATCTAAAAATCAATATAATGATAAGAGAAAGTAATGAAAGGCAAGAGATAAAATATAGAACAATCAAACTACAACGCGAGGATTTATAGTGGTTCGGTAAATTGAAGCACCTTTCGCCCTAAACTCCACTCCCCAGCACTCAAACTCGAGAGTTTTTCTTACTATGTCAACAAACTTTCCTTATTGTCGGAGAAACCGTACACAACGTTGCTCACACCGATTTACGACACAAAGCTTAAATGCGAGTTCTAATCTTATTTAGAACAATATATCACACACAACTTCATGAAAAAACTTGTACGACTTCCACAACTTCCACGACTTCTTCACTACTTCAAGACTTCTATCGCAACTTCACTCACCACACTACTTATATCATAACCTATCTAACACTACTTTGGTAAGATCACCAGAATCTAACTATACTATACAAAGATCACCAAGATCTACGCTACTACACAAATACAAGATATACAATAGATTTCAAATTTGTGATATAGATGCCTCAAGATTACAATACACCCTTGAGGTTAATTCTTCTTCACTTTGATGATGAAAGTATTCTTCTCATTGCACTTGAGGAATAAAGCCAGGATACTTGGAAACAAAGCTTTATGATTAAATAATCAAAGATTTAGTGAATGTGTGGGCCTGTTTTAGAACAGAAATGAATGATCAAAAGGTGATAAAATAGTGGGGAAAAGTCCAGTAATTTATAGGACAAACTGAGGGAGCGTCTACCTATGGGCGTCCCTAAAATAGTCGATGGCGATCCCCTTAAAATTAGGGGGCCGCCCGTTCGTATTTAAGGGTCCACGCCCTAGGCTAGGTCCCTCCCCATTGAGATCATTTTTGTAGGGGAGAATTTCTGGAACTTTTCTACCGTTTAGGACCGAAAAATTTGAAATTTCAAAAATAATTATTTTGAATAAAACATTCTTTTAATTGTTAAAAATGTATAGAAATGTTTATAAAAATGTTAACAACATTTTATAAAGTTTGAGGTTGAATAAAAATTTCCTTTGATCATAAAGATGCATTAAGCATGTTTATTTTTTTTTTTTTTTTTTTTTTTATTTTTTATTTTTTTTTTTTTTTATTTTTTATTTTTTTATTTTTTTTTTTTTATTTATATTTATACCTTTAATGATATAAATTATCGAAATAAAAATGTACTACTATTTACTTGTTTACGTTTAATTTTACACTGAACGTTTTTTATATTTTGTGCTTATCAAAACGTAAAGATGTGAAAAATATTAATAATGTTTTTAGGCATTATATTTTATCAACAATCTCCCCCTTTTGATTGATTTCAAAATTTCAACGCAATCAATGTAAAATTAATTTTAAAACAAGTATATTAGTGAGTTTTCATGTCAATTCTCCCACCTTTAAGTAGAAATTCAAAAAAGACATCGTCGAGATTGCTAGTTAAATCGAGCTGAATAAATGCTCCTACCCCTTGATGAGTGCCCCCCTCGTTCGAGGGCACCAAGAATCGAGCTATGGTTTCTTGCTATAAAACCGAGATTTGAACAATACACAATATTTCTAACATGTAGCAAAGTGGATACAATATGGCATAACAAGTAATGCCAACCAACAATAATTTAATCCATTGAAGTAAAATAGTGAGTGAACCACACTCATAACGCATACAATAAGGAAAATGATAACATGCTAACATACATGAAAATTTTTAAACTACAAAGAGTCCTAAAACTAGTAAAGCTCCATAGGACTTGCTTGCAAAATGGTGGATGGACAATTATTTGAGAAGACAAACATAGAGTATGTTTAGTTTGGTGAAGATGGTGGAGGTGGGTTTGAATGTATGGTTGATTGGTGGAGTTGTAGAGAGCATGTGTTCAATTAAAGAAAACATATATTTAAAGTTCATCTCTCAATCCATATATATAGCGGTACTACTGTGAATGCAACACAATGCAGGAATCTCCATAGGTGCCTCAAGAAGTGTTCAAGAAATAGAGACCAACAATAGCAATAAAGGTGATGAGGTATCAAATTGGACATCAAGTTGGGTAATTGGTGAAAGGGTGAGAGTGATGTCCATTGATGCATTCTTTTGAGTTGGAGGTGGTGGAGAAACTCTTGAGGGGGAGATGTTGGTGGGTTTAAAGTAACCATTGGGTGAAAGGGAGTGATGAGGTGGTGATATGGGTATTAGTCAATATAAGATGAGGGAAGTATCTTTGGTTGTATGGTGTTTGGAGGGTGCATTAGAGCACTAGGTGGTTGTGATATTGGAAGTGTGGGTGATGGATTTTTTAGGTCACATGGGTATAAACACAAACACTTGTTTTTGGTGGAATGATGTATTTTTGTCTCTTATGAAGGCTTTGGAAATGGAACTCTATTGGATGTACATGGATGTTGATATGGTTAGTGTATGATTTGTGAATGATGTGTTGTGATGATCATCAGGTAAGTAGATTTGATAGGAGAAGAATGGATTGAAAAAAGGATTAATTCGTAACTAAGTTAGTGTTCCAAATTGTGTTAGAGCATTCTAGGCAAAGATAGCTGAGACTAGGTAAAATAGGGTCAAAAAGCAGAAAAAATACTGTTTTACCCGTGATTCACTAGGGCGGTCCCCTTAAATATAAGGGGGCCGCCCGTTGTGAATTAAAGGGGGCCACCCTCTGTTGGCTTCCATTTTTCACAAAAAAATAATTTTTCTCAGAATTTTTGTGAGAGTATTTCTGTTTGGTGGTTATTTGCAGCAAGCCCTATTGAGTTGTATGAGCACTGATATTGGCTAAAATATACATATTTCGTACCCCGTAAAACACTATAAAAAACTAAAAACACTAATATATAGATAATTATATTGCAAATATGTTCGTAAATGTTGTTTGTTATGTCTTAACAGGTAAAAGGATAGGAACTAAACGAACAAAAACGGTAATTTTCGGGTGACATTTCGACGACGTATCACATTTATCGAGGTCCAAACGAAGTCGTAAATATTCTCGATCATACCATTTGAAAGAGCACGAAAAAACGAGTCCAACGGTACCGGCCTTTTATATTTAAACCTTTTTATTTTGAACCTTTTTCGTCCCTGTTTGAACCTTTAGTTATAATGGACCAGACCAAGTTAAAATGGGCTTATATATTAATTTTTGCATATAAATACATGAGGCTATGCTTGGCACAGTGGTAGTGCGCATAGCCTCTTATACAAAAGGACTTGAGTTCGAATCTGTGTTAAGCCTCATTATCCACGTCAGCTGCCACGTGGTGCCACGTGGCGGACCCGACCCGATCCAGATCCGGCCCACGACCCGATCTGACCCGGCCCATGACCCGTTGGTTGACCGGTGGTCCGGCGGTGGTCCGGCGGTGGTCGACGGTGGTCAGCCGCCTTTGACCGTCGTTGACCGCCACCGTTGACCGGTGGTCCGGCGGTGATGACCGCCGTTGACCACCGTTGACTGCCACCGTTGACCACAGTTAACCGGTGGTCCGGCGGCGGTTGACCGACGGTGGGGGAACAGTGTTTACGCCACGTGGCACCACTCAGGTGGTCACACGTGGCCATCTAATGATTGAATGTCAGATTTGCAGGTACGAGGTACAGACTGACATGTCAGTACGAGGTACTGTAGCAGTCCGAGGTGGCAGGACACGTCAGTACGAGGTACTGTTCAGGTGGCGGCTGGACCAATCAGCGTGTGACACGTGGCACTCTGCGCGTGTCAGTACGAGGTAGGCATGTGTCAGTACGAGGTCAGACTATGGCAATAATGTGGAGGTTGGTGGGCGTCAAAATGACCAAAATACCCCTAGATCCAGCAATATAAGTGGATGGAGGCCTGAAATGACAAATTTGCCCCCACCTACTTTGGGCTATATATTGAAGCACGCATCAGCAGAAATGGGTGTTAGATTTTAGTAGAAGATTTAGTTTATTAAAAATTAGTAGTATATGGTAGTTTTAGGAGTAGTGTAGTATAATTTTTAGCTTATTGTAAAAGCTTTTATAGCTTATTTAGCTTATTGTAATCAAGATTTTTGAGCTTATTAATGAAGATATTTAAGGTTGGTTTTTATTTAATGCTTATTATTTCTTGATGCTTATTTTCTTTTTATGCTTATTCTTCTACTCTTTCTCTTCTTTTGCTTATTTCCAAATAAGCTCATGCTTATAGCTTATTTTTGGATCCGATCTCTTAAGCTTAATATTCGCTAATAAGCACCTTTAATAAGCTTATTTAGACTAGCTATTTTTAAATGTTTTTTGATTTAGAGCTTTTCGAGTGAGCTTATTTTAGCTTATTTTCGAGTGCTTATTTTTCTAAGCTTATATATTTATAGATCTAATCCTTAAATATACTCGTCTTCTTGTTTCACTTGAATTAACACCTTGTTTCGGTGATTAGATCCTAAAAATAATAGATCTTATATTTTTAGCTTATTTTCTAGCATAAAAATGTGCTTTTTAATTCTAGCTATTTTTCTTTTAATCTAAATCCGGTTTCTTTTGGTTTATAAAAATTTCAAGTTAAGCCTATCATTTGGTTAGTTGAACTTTCTGCTAGGCCACGTTTGGTTTGAAAAGTGAAATTGGAACACATATTTGAATTATTTAATTAGAAGTTGCAAATGTTAATTTGTTAACAGTGTTTGTGTTTGTTATGCTTTTTGGTACCGGTCATCTCATGAGGCGCGGAGCTTACGGGTTTATTTAGCTAGACCGAATTGGATTATTTGTTTTAGCTAAATAAATCGGGTGGTATTCGTTTAATTGCGGGTTTTCAATTCGGTTCCATTTTCTATCCTTTTTCAATTAATTAGAATAGATTTATTTTATCGTTATTTAATATGTTTGCCTATTTAATTTTTGTCATGCTTAGTATAGATTTAATTTTGTCATTAAATGCTATGTTTGTTTTGAGTAGTGAGTAGTTCACTTGTGTTTGCTAAGTGATTAGTGATTTAGAATTTAAGTGCGGGTTTAAAAAGGTTTAAAAAAAATTTAGTCATTAGAATTTTCCAATTTAAATATGGTCATTTACTTTAATTGCAATTTAAATACTTGACATTTACTTTCAAAAGCATTTACTTTACTTGTCATTTAATTTCTTTAAACTTGTATTCTAAAGATTTTAATTTGTTAGACCTAAACCCGCACTTAATGAACATTTCATGTCACTTAGCAAACATATTTGTCATTTATATCTTTTAGATCAAATTTAGTATAAACTTGTAGTTTTAATCTTAGAATTAATATTAGTTTAATTTTAGTTTAAAAATAATTTTAAACCAAAAGTTTAGCTTCCCTTTTATATGTTTTCCCTTTTAGTAGATTTAGAAACCAAATCAAAAATCTTTTTACCCATTCGGAACGCGCGATCACGGACTTAACCGATTTTCAATTCACACTTCGTCGAGGGAAAACGACCCGGGAGGTTTTTGAGATAACTTTGGTTAAAAGTTCGTTTCTCGAACCCGACGGAAAATACTATCTATACTATTATTGATTATCTTCCTTATTATTACGTATTTATATATTATATATATTTTTATGTATTGATTTGGACGGATCATTGACTTTTTAGCATGTTTATCTCAGGTAATTGAGCAACTTATGGTACGGAGTGGCACGGACTTGAAGATGGCTAAACTGTTATCATTCAAACTTTATGTTTTTAGATTTTGGGACCTGCCTTTGTAAAACTCTGATTTTAAATGAATGATAACGTATCTTTTAAAAACGTCTCTTTTGAGTCGTTTTCTATGATTGTGTCTGTGATTCATGAAGTAATACCCCAGATTAGCTTCCGCTGCTATATTTATCAAAATGGGGGTGTTACATTAAACCCTGAGGTAGTTCAGGTTTGGTTTTCTTTTAGTCCAGAGTTCATAAGGGGTAATCATGTTCCTTTTATTAGGAACCCTATTTAATAAATAGCAAGCTGTTAACATAGCTTCACCCCATAACCCTTGACTCAGTCCTAAGTAGGACAACATTGAATTAACCATTTCTTTCAGTACTTTATTTTTCCATTCAGATATACTATTTTGTTATGGAGTATAAGGGGCAGCCGTTTCATGGATAATACCAACAGACTGAAAATACAGAGTATCCATGTACTCACCTCCCCTATCAGTCCTGAATCTTTTGATCAGAGACCCTTGTTTTAATTCAACTTCAGTTTTGAATACTTTAAATTTATCTAATGCTTCATCCTTAGTATGTAATAAATAAACATAACAAAACCTTGAAGCATCATCAATAAATGTCACAAATTATTTCTTATTCCCTAATGAGGGAGTAGCATGCATATCACATAAATCACTGTAGATCAGCTCCAAAACTTTAGTTTCACGTTTTACATTTTGAAATGGTTTCTTTGTAATTTTGGTCAGCATGCAAGTCTTACACTTTTCAGTGTCCATGTCAAAAGCAGGGATTAACCCATCTTTGGACATATCTTGCATTTTTTAAAGTCGACATTACACAGTCTAGCATGCCATATGATTGAATCATTCAGTTTAAAGGTTGACATAAAGGCTGATTTACCAATATCATTAAGAATATTAAGCCTAAACATTTGATTACACAAATAGCCAAAACCAATAAACACACCATGTTTAGACAAAACTAATTTATCAGATTCAGTTACTTGTTTATGACCACAATTATTCAAAATACCACTTGAAACCAATTTTTTTTAATATTAGGAACATGCAAAACATTAAACAAGGAAACAATGTTTCCAGAACTAAAATCTAAGATCTACACAACCACGTCCAATTACTTTGGAGCAACAACATTGTTGCCCTTTGGCTTGTCACTATCATGCGCCCTAAGGTACTCCTCAATGCGTAGATGACTGCCCAAGTCAACAAGAGTTAACTCCTCCTTATTATGTTTCAAGGTATGTTTGAAATCTTTCTAAGAAGGAGGAAGTTTGTCAATGATACAAGAGACCTGAATGGCCTCATCCATGTTCATTTTGTGTTATGTAAACCTTCCAAGTATACCAAGAAGTTCGTTGTATTGTTCCATAACTGGTCTTGAATCAGTCATTTTTGTAATTTATGAAATTATAATAAGGTGTCATTTTATACACTTTTCGGGGTAGTTTAACCTCCAAAATCGTGCATTTATGCCCAAAATAGGCACTTAATCGTTTATTTTTAGGTATTTCTCATTTAGAAGGCATTTGGATGAATTACACGTGACTTGGGCTCATTTAGAGAAGAAACGGACAAGACTACTAACATACACCAACATTGCTTAAGAATTCCTCTACAGTGGCTGAAGATGGCGTCACATATACAACGTGACGCCGTCACAACGAAGACCAAGACGGCGTCACAAGATTCCACGACAACGTCAAAACATATGACCCAACCCAATATCTAGAATATTCTATTCATGACGGCGTCACGATTAAAATGCGATGTCGTCACAACGATTTTCCTATATATACAAACCCGAATTTAAGGTTTTAAGTGTGTAACTTTAGAATAAAAAGAGGGTACGAACCCTAGTTTGTTTTAGCAGCTGTTAGGGACGAATTTAGGGCCTAAAAACCCTATTGTACTTCCTCCAACTCATGTTTTAATCAAGTAAGGTTTATTTAATCATTCAATATGTCTATGTGTTGTTTGATTCATCTATGTTCTTGCTTTCTCTATAACATGCTTGGCTAAACCTTCTAGTGTGTTTATTTATGATTGTATAAAACCTAGAATGTAGATCTTAGTGGTGTTGCTTCATGTGATGGATGTGCACGTTAGGCCTTAGAAAACTAGCTTTTGTCTGTATCGTTGTTGATATGTCTAGGGAAATATGATTCTGTAGAAAGGATACCATTGGGTAATAGTCTTCATACTACCTTGCCCCCTAATATGGTTGATCCACTTTTAATATATTTCACATGCACTTAGTGTTCCCCTAGGGGCCTTGTAATAGTCTTCATACTACCTTACTTGTGCGTTGCTCTAGCGGAATACTAAGTAGACGGCGGGTTCGTGTAATTCGTTCATGACTTAGGAAATAATTACATAGATTATCACGAGTGTGACAAGGCAACAACACTAGGAGAAGCAATCTAGGGAGTAATACAGGATTAAATAAACACAATCTTTTATCTTATTGTTATCACCAGTAGTTTAGATTATCATTTAGTTTAATAGCTAAAACCAACCAACCTCTCCAATATATGATTTTACATGCTTCCATAAAACATAAAAATACAAAAAGAAACTTCCCTCAACCTTTAGAATTCTGTTAGACCGTGATTAAGCCTTCCCAACCTATTCCTCGAGTAAATGATAACAACCCCCTGAGTCTTGCCTATACTACTACTACAATGATTAGGTGCTCTGCCTAGGGAGTTGTAAAACTTCTTGTTGAAGTCTAACGACGACCGCATCAAGTTTTTGGCGCCGTCGCCTGGGGAATAGTTAGGTTTTGATCATAGTTTAACTTAGTTCTACTCGCTTGAATCCTTTCAAGTGAGATTTCAATTATGTATATTAGCTTTCTTGTAGTCTATCTATTTCTTTGTGCCCTTTGTTCGTAACATTTGTAAATTATAATGAATAGGTATGGTTATTCTAGCGTTGGTAGGTTTGATGTATTCTCCCGTAATCAACTCTTGGTGTTCCAACAACATCAAGATGAATCTCTCTACGATTCGTAGACTCGTTTCAAAGACATAATCTGAAAAGTCCCAAATCATGGCCTTAGTATATGGACCTTAATTGAAATCTTTCTTAAACATATAGACTCGTTATACCGTCATGTCATCAATTTGACAGCAGAAGGGGGATCTTAGGAAGTTTAGTGATATAGGAGCATGGTATGCCATAGAGGATTGTGCCCAATATGATAAAAAAATGTAGCAACCCAACAAGCGTTATTTCTGACGAAACAATAGCAAATCCAAATGCTCAAATAGTTAGGGATGATATGGTTAGGGTACAAGTACCTAGGTGCATGGCATGGTTAAATTATGATAAGCATGTAGATAGCTTAAGTACGATGGATAATAAGGTAGGAATTACAAGCCCTGAGAGTACCATACAAACCCTACCGTCAATTGAGGAATACACACCGCCCGTGACTTACCCGGGAGAAGTTGAAAAGACTTTAGTAACGCCGATAGAGGTAGAACCTTTGAACAAAACAAAACTAGAGGAAATAGGCTTGAATGGTAATCATAACACTCCTTTTAGTTCTAGGGAAGTTCCTAGTTTTGATGAACCGGAGCCTCAACCTTTACTCAATAGTCAATCCTTAGATGTAATTCTAGGAGACGTAATAGGCCCCGAACCACCCATCAAACCACATGGTCTGAATAGTTCTAGGATGAAGGTAGTAGATTATTTAACGACTCAAACACCGCCTTCACCTCACGTGGAAAATTCCCATCCTAAGGGTGTGTATAGTTATTGTAACCCATGTATAGATGACCCTAAGAGACATTATTGATTTAAACCGGGTTTATTAGGAAAAAGTGTATCTCTAGGTGTTGATATTTTAAATTGAGAGATGTTTGATGATGATTGGGGATTAGAATCTAAGGAAGTTTCTCCTCTAGGAGAAGAACTTATTTTATTTGATAGGCCAAATAAAGTAGAGAGAGATAGAATTCTAGAAGCACACCATTTAGAGTCTATTCTTCAACAACAAATTTCTCAACGTATGACTCCTTCTCACCACAATGGTGTGTACCGTAACTATCACCCGCACTTGAGCTCAAGTGTAGGGGAACCTCCCCTTTTAACTATTAAATAAAGGCAGAGTCAGGCTCGTGACTCGAACAAAAACAAGCGCTTTTTGGGAGGCTACCCAATATTTACTTTTCTCGCATATTAGGAGTGTCTTGTGTGTTTGAATTCTTTATCATTTATTTATTATGTTTGAATTAGTTTGTGATCATGTTTTGTTTGTTTGTAACTTCGTCTTATTTGCAAGCAAAGGTATTTTGCAACAAAATAAGTGTATGGGAATTATCTGGTTTTTAGAACTAAATTCAAACATTTGAAATAAATTATTTAGATTAATTCGCGTCAGTTTCGAGTCATATGATTGAATTGTTAATTCCCAGGTTTCTATGCAACATTTTGTACAGGAAAATAACATATAAGAATGAGTGCAGGAAATTATTCATCAAAAACGAAATTTATGTTTTCACAGAGCGTGGAGACGGCATCACGATTTACACGCGATGCCGTCACCACGACACCTATGATGGCGTCAGGATATCCCTGACGGCGTCAAACGCTCAGATACAGGAAAACACGAAAATTTTAAGTATTTTTGAAAATAAAACTTGTACAACACTAAGAAAGTTATATATCTTTTATAAACCTAAAAAACTATGAGTTTAACAATTCTTTCATCCTATCTTTACTGCTTTATAGAGTCAACCCTAATTTCACATTGTATATTATTATATCGCATATTTTATGCTTGGTATAGTTGTCTTTGTCTTTGATTACAAGTTATATTTGATGAGAAGAAGCTTGGAAGTTCTTAGGAAGCTTCATTGGATGATGCTTGGAGGACGATTTAACCAGTTATCGCATATTTCTTCTCCATTATTGAGCAAACCAGTGGAGTACTAGTTTCTTTTACTTGTTTTCTTTTCCCTTTATTCATTTTTACGGGTACTTCTATAGAACATTTGGGATAATGTTCAACTTAAGTGTATGGGAGAAATAAGCCTTAGAAACTATTCTTTCATTTGCCATTTGCTTTGTCCTTAAAATGATGGGAAATATATCAAAACATAGCATAAAAGGTGATTTTTAACCAAATTAAAAAAAATTCTGACACATACCGACGAAAACCAAGT
Source organism: Tanacetum coccineum (assembly GCA_026074375.1). Classification (NCBI taxonomy): domain Eukaryota; kingdom Viridiplantae; phylum Streptophyta; class Magnoliopsida; order Asterales; family Asteraceae; genus Tanacetum; species Tanacetum coccineum. Next base: position 8,048 of record BQNB010016631.1, on the reverse strand, counting down.
ATTAATAGCGTCTCATGGATAGGAATTTATATGACTAGCACAATAACCCTCAGAATTCCACCCCCAAAAATGTGAGGTTCGCCTTTAGATCTTTAGGAATTCAGGTACCCATCATTGGTAACCCAAGATTGTAGGATCGATATACCTTAGTATAATAAGCCTTTAGCCTGTAAAGAATGTTGGTTCCTTGAATAAATCCAAGTCAGTAACAATGAAACACTGATGTAGTACTATTAACTATGCGGAAACTAGTTAACAGTATCAAGAAGAACATATAATGATTTAACAAACGATTTGTATTATCACACCTTGAATCTGCCTAAGTTTGCAGATCCCTAATACAATACTTATCTCTAATACTTCTAACCAATGCTTTTTCTTGTTGTGTTTGTTGTTTTCGTTGTTGTGTCGTTCTAATGCCTTCCTAGAGATCCTTTTATAAACGTAAGGATAACTGTAGTAGGTGTACAGTTCTTGTATGACACAAATACTAATTAATACTAATCACTAATGTAACTGTTACATGATAACTACTAATGTAATCGTTTAACTAATAATCTTTTAAAGTTCCTTAATTAAAGGCAGTATTTTGACTTTCTCATACTAAGCAGGCAGTACTTTGACCTTCAACTTAGCAGTACTTTGACCTTCTGACTTGTATTTCCTAACAATCCTCCCCTAACTTGAATTCTACTTGCTTGACTTCAAGTTTCTTGATGGTTGGACATCTTTGTTCAGCATCAATACAAGTCTTCAATCTTCTAGATATAATCCTTTAAGCAGTATTTTGTATACAATCTGTTTGAGTATCTTGAAATGAAACCTCTTGTTTTGAACATAAACACCTTCAAAAATTCTTTGTCTTTGCATCAAACAGATTGTTCTTCAATCAGTTGCAGGTCTTCTCAGCAACATAAATGGTTTTTATGAGCCTTTACCAAGTAGCCATTCACTCTTGGGCTAGTCAGTTCTTTGGTACCTAGAAAAGGTAATAATCCATGGTGAACTGAAAACCACTTCAACACTCAGAACATGAATCATAGTGTGTTGAATACTATATGACTTTTGGTAAGTCATTACAACCATGAACGGATTTGATAAGTCTTTACCTGTAGCCGTTTGCTCAGGACTAGCCAACTCTCAGTAATAAAACATTGGTGAGTTGAGAACCATATAGTTTTGAGCAAACTATTAAAGCTATATATGCTATGAGCAACAGGTAACTATTATTGATTTTCCTTTTCCACCCTCATGTTTATAATTTATTAAACACACTACCCGAAGTGAAATAGAGAATCCAAACACCTTATGTGAGGTTGCTAGTAATATACTTTCTGTGCTGTTTTTACGAGGTCTAGAAGGTTGTGTTGTAGAATACTTTTAAAGAGTAGGTAAAATTACCCCTCATATTGTTATTGTTTAGGTAGAAAAGCCCATTTGCTTAAGGACAAGAAAATTGTAAGTGTAGGGGTATTTGATGAGGTGTCATTTTATACACTTTTCCGGGGTCGTTTAACCCTCAAAATCGTGCATTTATGCCCAAAATAGGTACTTAATCGTTCCTTTTTAGGTATTTCTCATTTGGATGAATTACACGTGACTTGGGCTCATTTGAAGAAGAAACGGACAAGACTACAGACCTACACCAACATTGTTCAAGAATTTCTCTACAGTGGCTGGAGACGGCGTACAAATACAACATGACACCGTCACAACGAAGACTAAGACGGCGTCACAAGATTCTACGACGACGTCAGAACATACGACCCAGCCTAATATCTAGAATATTCTATTCATGACGGCGTCACGATTAAAATGCGACGCCGTCACAATGATTTTCCTATATATACAAACCCGAATTTAGGGTTTTAAGTGTGTAACTTTAGAATAAAAAGAGGGTACGAACCCTAATTCGTTTAGCAGCTGTTAGGGACGAATTTAAGGCCTAAAAACCTTATTGTACTTCCTCCAACTCACTTTTAATCAAGTAAGTTTTATATAAGACATTCCATAAGTCTATGTGTTGTTTGATTCATCTATGTTCTTGCTTTCTCTATAACATGCTTGGCTAAACCTTCTATTGTATTTATTTATGATTGTATGAAACCTATAATGTAGATCAAGCGGTGTGCTCTTGTTGATGGATGTGCACATTAGGCCTTAGAAACCCAGCTTTTATCTGTATCTTTGTTGATATGTCAAGGGAAATGTGATTGTGTAGAAAGGATACCATCGGGTAACAGTATTCATACTACCTTGCCCCCTAATATGCTTGATCCACTTTTAATATATTTCACATGCACTTAGTGTACCCTTAGGGGCCTTGTAATAGTCTTCATACTACCTTACTTGTGTGTTGCTCTAGAGGAATACTAAGTAGACGGCGGGTTCGTGTAATTCGTTAATGACTTAGGAAATAATTACATAGATCATCACGAGTGTGACAAGGCAACAACACTAGGAGAAGCAATCTAAGGAGTAATACAGGATTAAATAAACACAGTCTTTTATCTTATTGTTATCACCAGTAGTTTAGTTTATCTTCTAGTTTAATAGCTAAAACCAACCAACCTCTCCAATATATGATTTTACCTGCTTTTATAAAACATAAAAATACAAAAAGAATCTTCTCTCAACCATTAGAATTCTGTTAGACCGTGATCAAGCCTTCCCAGCCTATTCCTCGAATGAATGATAACAACCCCCTGAGTCTTGCCTATACTAATACTATAACGATTAGGTGCTCTGCCTAGGGAGTTGTAAAACTTCTTGTTGAAGTCTAATGACGACCGCATCAAATTACTTACAAGAAACTTCTTACATGATGCATCCTCAGCCATATATTTGGCCTCCAAGGAATCCATAGTTCTTTGGAAGATTCAACAGTTTGGTAAATATCAAATAAAGAATCAGACATACCATTAAGGATTAAACCCCTGCAGACATAGTCATCATTGTCCCACTTTGCCCTTTTTCTGATTTGTTCCATGATTGCATCATCACCGCCATCTTCAAGAATAGGAGTAGACGCACATACATCACACTCATGCTGGAAAGCAAGAAGTGCATATTCTTTTGCCATATTCTAAAGTCCACCCCTTAAAACTTTTCAAGCTTGGCAAAGTTTGAAGCCATGTGTTTCATAGAAGCAGCAGCCATTGATTATCACAAAATAATATTCTTTGATTGTTGGTTATTGTGAGCCCAGATTAGGGTGAAGATAATCAATAGCCTAACTAATTACCAATGATGGTGATCGGATATCACTTGAAGTCGTGTAATCACTTTCCAAAGAAGATTATTCGACCATATGCATGGGTTACACGAATACCTTCTTGGGATAAAACCAAGTATTTGTTCTTGTTTGAGGCACCAATCAAGAACCCTTCGCTTCTAAGTGTTTATGTTTTCTGTGTGTTTTTTCTATGCAATTATGATCCCTATTTATAGGGGAAATACTCAAAACCTAGGCAATGGAATTAATGAGAGATTAATGGCCAATTAATCTCTTCTATAATTAACCTCCATAATTTAGGAATTAATGGTTACATGACCAAATTAAATGTGGTCATTTAATGCAGTCAAACATGTCACTTAAATAGGAAAAAGTTGTTACAAAATTTAATGTGGTCAAACCTGCCACTTAAATGTTTGTAACCACCCACTTAATCTAACCTCTAAAAGAGTCAAGGAAAATCAGTGACTTGATAGGTGTACACTCCGTACCTTCAAACCTATTTCAAAAAGAATCAAATTCAATGCTCCCCCTTGATGGAAGATCCCCTTAAATAAGGGTGTCAAGTAATCCGAATGGATTTGGTTGCTACAAAATAGAATGTTAGTGATTAAATAACACATGTATGAGTTCCCTCTTGCTTTGAGAGTACCTACAAACAAGTATGTTAAAATAAAGATAGAAAACAGGCTACTGTTTTCCCGGTTCCTGCAGGACCTTTTCAAAAGGGTATCGTCCTTCTCATTTGAAGGGTACCGGTTCCTATGTAGAAAGTCAAAATTTTGACTTTTGAAGATTGTTAGCATATACATAAACAAGGATATAAAATAAGATGCATAAGCACAACATAACCAAGACAAGTATAGAACATTTAATCCTTGTTAAAAAATATACAACTATTTTAATGACTTTTTATCACTTACAAAATAGGTAAAACCAAGAACAAGGAAATGTTCTTACTAAACTAAAACTAGAAATTAAACATAATACTTTTTTATGCTAAAAGGCATCACCAAACATCCTACGGAAAGTTTTGGTGGGTAAGAGTGGTAAGGCCCTCGAGGATGTGATTTAGGATGAACCTCATTTCATCGTGGAGGTCATTAACGATCACTTGAATCCTTTAATAATGTTCATAAAACATCTCGTGAGTGAGCGAAGGTAAAGTGTTGTTTGACCACATTGGTTGAGAGTGTGGCAGAAGTTGTGGTGGTAAAGGTGGTAGAGTAAGTTCCATGACATCAGGAACTGATAGCGGTTAACTAGCCAAACGTTCGATGGTATCAAACGTGGGTAGAGGAGGTAGAGGATTGATGGTCTGTGGTGGGAGATATTCGAGAGAGTCAAAAAAAGGATGAGGAGATGTGAGAGGTGTGGAGAAAATGATCTCAATGGTCTCTATGTTGATTGCTAATGGGGATGATTGCTTAGATGGTTTAGCGGATGCTAAAGGTGGAGAGGTTAACGAAGGTAGAGTTATTTTAGGGGTGGACAAAAGTTGTCCCAGAGAGAATCCTAGATGTGCAATAGGAGTGGTTGGTGGTGAATCAAGAGGAGTAGAAGGCGATGCCATTTGATAGTCTCTAGGAGGTGAGAAACGTTGATAAGGCAGAGAAGTGGGTGGTGGATTTACAAAGCAACATGTACGAACACTAATTCGAGCCGTTCTTTAAGAGACTTTTCATCTTTCTTGTTATTTTTGGATTTTGGCATGGTTATGATCAAGTTAGTGCTGGAAATTGAAGATGAAAATGTGTTTGACAAGATGGCTATTTATAGAAGAACTCATGTATAACATTTAATGCATTTTCTTCTAATTTAGGCAAAATCTAATGATTAGATTTGGAGTTAATTCTCTAAATGTCAAACTCTATGATCTAGGAGTAGGAAATATAGGTGATAATGAATGTAAAGTTGAGGTGTAAGAGGTTTAAAATTCTTATATTAAGGCTAAATGATAACTCGGTTCCACCGGTTACCGCTATTAAAAGGGTGCCGTCCCTTGCGTTACCGAATGGTACTTTGGGGTGTCTCATGAAAGCCAGAGAAGGAAAAAGAAGAGATGAAAGGTGAATGAAATTTAAAGAGTTTGATATGAGGTCATTTGTTTCATCGAATTAGACAATCTAAAATTATTTTTAGGAGAGTTCTAGTGTGTGTCTATATTTAAACAATGTGGAGGTGCGGTTATCTCGACTCAAAAAAATATAATAATGAGATAACTCGAAGTCTCCTTAATTTATTATTGCTTCGGTTGAATGTATTCGAAAATACATATTGATTATGTATTCCCTTTAGCATTCAAGAGACATGTGAAGTGATGCATGAATAAAACGTTTTTGCTTTTGTATTAATCAATGAGAAAAAAAATTATGCGCGTCCTAGTCGTGGAGAAGTATTTTCAAAAAATCTTTCGGGTTTTTGAATGAAAACAAGGTAAAACCTTTGATAATAGCAAATGCATCATGATAGCCATAGTATGGTATACATATAGTATTGATGATGAAAATTCCCGAAATTTTATTTTTTAGATTTAAATGAATCATAGACTCAAATTTGAGAGAGAAAAAAGAGATCTTTGCGAAATCACAGAAATCCTTTAGAGGGTCACTGGGATTTAGAGATATCCGGCTATTGATGGTAAATCTTGTGGATTTCAAAAGACCTTTGGTGAGTCACAGGTTTTTGATGTGGTCAAGATAAATATACTTGCTGTCCTGGGAGCAAATTTCTTTCTGAGAATGCAGGGTAAGCATCATGAATTTCGAGTTCTTACGGTATCACATCCTATCTACGTAAACCAACATCACCAAGCGCGGGAATTTTCAATAAAAAGGGTAGTAATTAGAGGATTTTGTAATTTTAATTCAAGCATTTTGGTTCCAGAGTCCCAGTCCTTGAGTCCTACTAAGTTGAAATTCATGTTTTAAGAGGTTTGTATATATATTGGCAATATATCATCTGAGGAAACCTTCTCTTTATTTTTGGAGATGTCCCTTTATGTACATTATCATCAGAAGGAAATGATGTCGAATTTCTATATGTTTGGTGCGAGAGTAAAGAACGAGGTTTTTACTTAGGTCGATGGCACCTTTGTTGTCACATAGGACGGGTATGTCATTTAGTTTAATGCCATAGTCTACGAGGGCTTGTTTCACCCATAACGCTTGTTGGCATGGCTTTCCTACGGATACGTATTCGACTTTAGTGGTGGAAATGTCTAGAGCAGTTTGTTTCTTGGAAAATCAGGATGTGAGACAACATCCCATGAAGGTGCACACACCGCTAGTACTCTTGCGATCAACATAGTCTCCCGCGTGGTCATAATTGGCTTAAACTACGTCTTCTACACGCGTTCCTTTGGGATACCATAATCCTAAATGTGTTGTTCCCTCAATGTATCTAAAAATCCTTTTGATGGCTTCGAGGTAAGAAGATTTAGGATCTTCTTGAAAACGAGCGCATAGACAAACACTAAACATGATGTCCGGCCCACTAGTCATGAGATAGAGTAAACTACCGATCATGCCATGATATTTTGTGTTGTCAATGGATTCCCCATCTTTGTCTCGGGTAAGTTTGGTTTTCGATGACATTGGTGTTTTGACAAGTTTTGAGTCTTCTAGACTGAATTTCTTAATCATTTCTTTGATGTATTAGATCGGTTGACAAAGATGTCATCTTCTAGTTGTTTCATTTGTAAACCAAGGAAGAAATTCAATTCACCCATCATACTCATTTCAAACTCGTCATGCATGATTTTAGAGAAATCATCGCAAAGCTCTTGACAAGTTGATCAGAATATGATGTCGTCCACATATATTTGGACAATAATGATATGTGAGTCTCTTTTCTTGGTAAATAAGGTGTTATCTACCAATCTCATGGTGTACTTATGTTCAAAGAGGAAGGTTTTAAGTCTATCGTATCAAGCTTTGGGTGTTTTTAAAGACCATAAAGAGCCTTTTTGAGTTTATACACATGATCAGGTTTTTCGAAATCGACAAAACCAGGAGGTTGAGACACATAGACTTCTTTATTTATAAAACCGTTTAGGAAGGCGCTTTTGATGTCCATTTGAAAGAGTTTGAAATCATTTGCACAAGCATATGCAAAAAGGATTCTTATAGATTCTAACCTTGCTACAGGAGCCTATGTCTCGTCAAAATCTATTCCTTCTTGTTGGTTGTATCCTTGTGCGACAAGCGTAGCTTTGTTTCTAGAAACTACACCATTTTCATCTAATTTGTTTTTGAAAACCCATTTTGTACCAATGACGGTTTGATTTTTAGGAGGTGGGACAAGTAACCATACATCATTTGTTAGGAATTGGTTTAATTCTTCTTTTATAGCCATTATCCAACTTTCGTCTTTAACGGCTTCTTTAATATTTTTGGGTTCTACGGATGACACAATACAAAAGAAATTACTTTGATTTTGGACTTGAGACCTTAAGGTTCTTTCGTTTAATTTTCTTATGACCTTTTCTAAGGGATGATCTTTGGCTTCTTTGATGTTTAAAATTTCTTTGTTAAATGGTCCATTTTCCTTGTATTCTATTTCTTTTATTTGGTTTTTTGTGATTTGACTTTCAATTATATCATCATCTACTAAAGGTGATGATTTAGGAGGAGGACTTTCGTCGAATCTTACATTTAAAGATTCTGCAATTTTCATGGTTTATTTGTTCAAGATTGTATAGGCCTTGCTATTGGGAGAGTATCCTAAAAATACGCCTTCGGTGGATTTTGGGTTGAATTTAGTGGGGTAGTCTTTGGTGTTAAGAATAAAGCATTTGCTACCGAAAACTTAA
>BQNB010016630.1:10645-71334 GCA_026074375.1 Tanacetum coccineum | reverse complement strand
TGGCGACCATTCTCAAGAACCAAAAAGACTGAGCTGAGGGGAAGCCCTATGACTCACTGAAACGACGGCAGAAGGGCCCTTGATATATCAATATAGGGAGAAATATATATATATATATATATGTATATATATGTATATGTATACATATGTATGTATATGTATACATATGTATGTATATGTATACATATGTATGTATATATATATATAGATATGTATATATATATATATATATGTATATATATATATATATATGTACATATATATATATGTATATATATATATATACATATGTATATGCATACATATGTATATGCATACATATGTGCATACATACATACATACATACATATATATATACATACATATATATATATATATATAATGATATAAAAATGTGTAAGTAGGCCCGTAGGCTAGAACAAGGGATATTCTGACTTGACCGAGTGTTGCACTCTAGCTTTCCCCTTAGCTTTCAAGACTAAGCGTTTGCAAAACTTAAATTATTTGCAAAGAACGAAAAATGATAGAGTTGGATATAAGTTAGATGCTAAGCATGGAGTAGTTGGATCTCTTTAGAGCTCATCGAGGTTAATTGTGGCTTTTTGCTCCCATCAGCTAAATATACGCAATAAAATAATTTTCAATAAATAAAGTTGCAAGGTTTTTATGATTCTTAGTTTTTAATCCCTTTTTAGAGATTCCTTCTGATGAAAGTAAGGTACACATCGAGGTTTTGTTAGTGTTGTGGGGAAATAGGCTACCGTTTCCTGACAGCTCGTTCCCGTTGACTCGAAAGTTGAAAGACCACATGACTTGAAATTTGGCTATACTAAAATGTAATAAACTGAAGCCGAAATAAGACTACTGTTTCCTGACGGTTCGCTCCCGTTGACTAAGTTGTTTAAAGGGTGGAAGTAATAATAATAATAATCCGAGACTGATAAAAGTTTACCGTTTCTTGACGGTTCGCTCCCATTGACTCAGAATTCAAAAAGGTCGAGGAAATTACAGAGGTCAAAATAAGACTACTGTTTCTTGTCGGTTGGCTCATGATGTCTCAGTTGTTTAAAAGACCAAAGGCTAATACTGTTGCAATAATAATAATAATAAAGCCAAATTCCGACTCCGGAGATATCCAAATAAAGCCTCCGCCTCTGGACTCTTAGTTGAGTTGTTTCAGATGAAATAAAAAGGATATCCCCTAAATCATGTGAAATTAGAACCTTAATGTGGATCGTGTTCTCAGCAAATTGTTTCTTTAGGAAAGAATTTCAAACTAATTATGGTTTAAACCGGTCGCCTTTATAATAATAAGACTATAAAATAAGTGATCTCATTTCACTTTATGTTTTCCAAATAAAATCCTTAGAGGAATTAGGAATAAGGGAGCAAGAAGTAGTTGCGTATACAATATTAACATTTATGAGTAGTGTTAGCATCTAATTTTATCATGGTTGTTAGGATCCCGATCCTGATCTTAGAATCTTACGATTTTACGATACTACAAAGCAAAAATGATCCGGATCCTACGTAGGATCTTTGCATGCTTAGGATCTTATAGGATCCCGATCTTGACCATAGGATCTTAAGATCTACTCCGATCCGATCTTACTTTTCTCGAACCACGAACTAAAAAACTACGAATTTATGGGTTGTGTTTTCTAGATATTAAAAAATAACAAGTTAATCTTCTTAAACATTTTATAATTATAATTTAAGACAACTGTGTTTATGATATATAATAATTTGTAGATTTGTATAATATTACAAAGACTATTAAAAAAATGACATTATAGTAGGATCTTACGATCCCGATCCGACCTTATGATCTCGATCTTCCAAAGACGAAAACGATCCTAGGTAAGATCCCGATCATGAAAACCTTGAATTTTATATTTAGCTATGATTTCGTTTTAAGCTTGGTTTAGGGATTGTGAAAATCTAGGATGACGAACTCCCGTTATTAAAGCCTTTTATATAATTTGAACAAATTTTTAACTTAGTTTTTTTCTATTAATGAATAAACGGTTAAAATAGGGCGTTTTCGAAGCAAATGACTTTTCTTATACCCCCTTGATGAATATCTTTCTGTTCTTGTTTGATGTGAGGGATTATTAGTCAAGGGGGGTTAAAAGATTTTCTTTCACAACGTGTGTTATAAACATTGTGTGTGGGACCAACAATGGCTTAGTGTAGGAGAATTTGATATGTGCTTAAACACACATCATTTTGGCCTTGAAAACACTATTAAACGGACTAATAACCATAAAATATGAGTAATTATATTGCAAATATATTTGGTTTGTGTTATTATGTCTTGCAAGTACAAAGGATTGAAAACAATGCAAAAACGGTGATTTTCATGAGAATTTCGATGACATTTTCGCATTTTTCGAGATTCAAATGAGGTCGGAAAAATTCCCCGAACACTCCATCGGAAAGAACACGAAAGTACGAATATATCGGTACCTTCCTCACCCTTTGAACTGATCCCTCCAAATACGTATATATATATATATATATATATATAAGGATTTATCAATAATAATATAGAGAGTAAGTATTCCGAAAGGGTTTAAAGAAAATCGCTCTTAACCAAAGCAACTTCAAAAACCTCCCGGGTCGTTTCCTTGACGAGGCTTGAATTGAATGTCGGGTTATCGTTTGTGATCGGGATTTTGAATGGTTTAAGATTTTTAATTGGGTTTCTAATTTCTATGATGCAAAAACAAATATAAAGGCAAATAATCAAGCAAAGGTAAGCTATAATTAAAGCAATCACAAATTAAACACAAAAAAACGTTAACGGGATTTAAAAACGCAACCCTAAAACCTAAAACATCAAATTTTGACCCTAGAAAAGCAAATTTAATTTTTATAAGTCCTAAATGATAAAAGAAAATTTTAAAAAAAGAATTTTATTTTTTTGACTTTTAATTAATTTATTATGAATTAAAAACGCTTTTAATCTAAATTAAATATTAAAAATACTAAACTAATTTAGAAAAATCTCAAAAAATCAGGAAAAGTACTTTAAGATGTAAGGAATGCAAGAAAAATAAGAGACTTGAACAACAACTTATAAATCAGCCAGAAATAAGCTTAAATAAGCTGAAAACAAACAACCTTGAAAACAAGTTTTAAACTTTAAAAGCTTTTGGTAACTGAATGTAACAACTCAAAAGAGCTTGTCAAAACTGACTTGATGACCCAAATCAATTCTAAAACTAATTTGACCCATTTTGACTCTTAAACCAAACACCCTTTTAAAATCTTGATTAAGTATTTTTAAACTATTAGGCCTGAATTAAGCTAACATATATAAAAAACAGCTAAACCATAAGGCTAATTAAGGAAAAAAATAAGCAATTATTAACAGGAAATAAGCACCAGAAACAAGCAAATAGGTAATAAGCAATATTTGGCTTTTTCTTCTTCTTTTTCTTTTAGCAGAATTATGAAAACTTAAGAACACTTGTAAACAAATTATAAGATGGATAAAACTAAATCAAATAAGCCATACAAGGACTAAATAAGTAGTTTACGGCATCAATTAAGCAGAAATTAGCATGAAATGAGCATAACATTAAAAATGAAGCAAATTGAGAAATTAAAGAAATACCTTAGTTCTTTACTCAGACAAGGGCCAATATCTCTATAAAGCTTATTCACATAAGCTCTCCCTTAATCAGCTTAACATCCAAAAGATAACCATGGAACAGTAATTACTCATAAACCAGAACTTGAGCCTTTTTTATTGAATAACTTGAGTTTTACAATGCTTTGAAAGAAACTTGCTTAAACATAAGCTTAAAAATAGAGTATTAAGTAAATTGCAGGAAAAAGTAGAATAAGAAAAAGCTTAAAAAAACTGTAAATAATTAGAACAGAGTTACACTACTCCTAAAACTAGATGATCTTTTCACTGTGTGAATCATCCCCTATTTATAGGGTGAGGGTCGTGCTTATCCTTGTGGTAAAAACCACCAATCATCTTTCAATCATTCCATAATTGTTTATGGAAAGCTTCCAATGATGGCCAAATCATCATTAAAACCGTGCCTTGACTTTGATTCTTTCCTTTTATTTTTGTAACTGCATATGGAAACTATAATCTTGGCCAATCAACATTAAACTGCATCTTTATTGCATTGACTTTGTCCATTCAATTTGAAACTGCACATTAATTGCTTTGACTTTGACCATTCAATGCGTCATTTTTGGATAATATTTTATTATATTTCAAATGAAGGAGAAAGCTGGTAACGGGCGTTAGTGTAGGGACTAACGATGTCATGGCTTGAGGACTAACGATGTGATATGTTTCTGGTGTGGAGACTAACAGTCGTTAAGTCCTTATTTGGGCTTCTTCCTTGGGCCGATTTTCTTCATAATTTGGGCCGGTCTTGGCCCATTAATTTTTTGGCTATGTTGGCCCACTAAGATGCATACGCCTTCGGCTTCGGTTTTTCACGCTCTTTTCATTCTCGTGCTCGGTTTTGTCCGTTTTGGCTTTGTTTTTTGTCTTTTTGTGTATATCTGTTACCTGCACATTCAATAACACAAAACAAGCATATATTTGGCATTTTATGTCCATTTTTGGTTATTTAAGCTCGTTTTATTAAGGAAAAGGTATGTGTATTTAAGCACATACCAAACAACCTAAACTAGTTTAAATTCATTCCTTTTTCAATCCACTCTCTTCCCATAAATCCTTTCCAAATGATCATCACCAACACATCATCCACCAAATCATACACTAACCACTATCAACATCCATGACATCCACTAGAGCTTCCATTTCCAAAGCCTCCAAGAGACCAAAAATCAGCATCATTCTACCAAAACAATTGTTTGTGGATTTAACCCATGATGACACAAAAACCCCATCACCCACACTTCAATTATCATCACCTAGTGCTCCTAATGCACCCTCCAAAACACCATCAACCAAAGATACTTCCTCATCCTCAATTGACTACATACCCAAATCACCAACCTCATCAACATCACTTTCACCCAATGGTTAATTAAACCCACCAACATCTTTACCTCCAAGAGTTTCTCCACTACCTCCAACTTAAGAAAATGCATCAATGGACATCACTCTCACCCTTTCACCAATTACCCCACTTGATGTCCAATTTGATACTCCATCACCTTCACCACCTATTGTTGGTCATCCCATTCCTTGTAACCTTCTTGAGGTACACGAAGATTCATGCTTGTGTTGCATTCACAATCGTACTCTCATATTTGGATTGAGAGATGAACTTCAATATATGTTTTCATATATTGAACACATGCTCTCACAACCACCAACAACCATCATTCCACCACCTCCACCATCTTCACCAAACTAAACATACTCTATGTTTGTCTTCTCAAATAATTGTCCATCCACCATTTTGCAAGCAAGTCCTATGGAGCTTTACTAGTTTTAGGACTCTTTGTAGTTTAAAATTTTCATGTATGTTAGCATGTTATCTATTTTCCTTATGTATGCATGAGTGTGGTTCACACACTATTTTACTTCAATGGGATAATTATTGTTGGTTGCATTACTAGTATGCCATATTTTTCCTTCTTGCTACATGTTAGAAATTTTTGTATTGTTCTAACTCGTTTTTGTAGCCAAGAAACCATAGCTCGATTCCTTGGTGCCCTCGAACGAGGGGGAGCACACATCAAGGGGGAGCAATTATTCCGTCGATCTAACTAGCAATTCTCGACGATGTCTTTTTGATTCTACAAAAAGGGGGAGAAATGACATGAAACTCACTAAATACTTGTTTAAAATTTTACATTTAATGAGTTTAAATTTTATAATCATCAAAAAGGGGGAGATTGTTGATAAAATATAATTCCTAAAAACATTATTAATATTTTTCACATCTTTACGTTTTGATAATCACAAAATATAAAAACGTTCAAGTATAAAAAATAATAAAAATAAATTTTTAAAGTAAACAAGTAATTAGTATAAAATTTTCATTCGATAATATATTCACTTAAAGTATGAATAAATAATGCATAATGAATTTTAATGATCAAATGATAATTTGTTATTCAACCTCACATTTTTTATAAAATGTTGTAAACCATTTTAATAACATTACAAAAACATGTTCTTACTATTAAAAGATAATGTTTATTAAATAAACATTTTGAAATCAAATTTTAGACTATAATCGGCTTAGATAAGTTCGAAAATTCCCCTACAAAAAGACAAACTGGGGAGGCCCTAGCCTAGGGTGGCCCCCTTAAATACACGGGCGGCCCCCTTAATTTTAAGGGGACCGCCCACCTATTTAAGGGGACCGCCCAAAGGTACGTCGTCCCCTTGTTTGTCCTATAAATTAGACTTTTTCCCAATATTTTATCTCACCTTTTGCATCATTCTTTCTGTTTAAAACAGCCCACACTCTCACTAATAATCTTTGATCTTTTAATCAGAAAAGCTTTGTTTCCAAGTGATCCAAGCTCAATGCCTAGGTGCAACGAGAAGTATACTTTCATCAATCAAGTGAAAGAAGTATTACACTCAAGTGTTAATTGCATCTTGTTGTCATCCTTATCACAATGTGTAAATCAATTGTATATCTTGTATTTGTATGCAATAGCTAGATCGTGGTGATCTTTGTAAGTATAGTTAGATCTTGGTGATCTTACCAAGTAGTGTTAGATAGTTGTGATAAGTTGTGAAGAAGTCTTGAAGTTGTGAAGAAGTCGTGAAGTTGTGAAGTCGTGAAGTTGTGAAGTCGTGAACAAGTCGTGAAGTTGTGTTGTGATAGATTGGTTCTAGCTAAGATTAGAACTCGACATTTAGCTTTGTGTCGTAAATCGGTGTAAGCAACGTTGTGTACGGTTTTCTCCGCCATAAGGGAGTTTGTTGACATAGTGAAGAAAACTCTCGAGTTTGGTGCTCGGGGAGTGAAGTAGGGCGAAGAGGTGCTTCGTTACCGAACCACTATAAATCCTCGCGTTGTGGTTTGATTGTTCTTACTCTTATCTCTTGTCTTACATTACTTTCTCATATCATTCTATTGATTGTTTAGATAAGTATATTGATCATATTGTGCCAGTGTTGAAATTACATAAAGTCGAATCTAAAATTTTACAAGCACTTTAACACCTTAAATTTAAAAAGCGGTAAACTATTCAACCCCCATTCTAGTTTTCCACACAAGTCATCAATCGATAGATTGGGTTTTAAAAAAAGGGGTAGAAAATAGAAGGAAGTCTCGATGATGAAATAAGTAGACGCCTTCGTGAAACCCACTTCAATCTTAAATAAGGGATACCAAATAAACTCCGTGATCACTTGTCATCGTAATCCGAATCTTTAGCCGTTTGTCATTGTAGTGAATCTTATTTGGATAGTTTTTAGTGTTATGTATCGTGTTTGTTGTGTTGTTGTTCGAGTATGTTATTCAACTAGGATAAATGTTATTTTTGAATTGTCGTCAACGAATAAACATTGTCTAGTTCAATTTGTCATGATAGTATTTTATACCCGGCTTAATCCATAACATTGGTCCATACTTAACAGCCCACTTAACACCAACCCAATTCCATAAACAATTCTGATCAGCCCACATTGTTAACATCTTGGCCCAACTACATTTTTAAAACATTTGGCCTGCTAAAACCACCAGCCCAATTCGTTACGTTTTGTTATAGCAAGCCTGATGTGCGGTGTCGTAGAACTTCTACACGAGAAGTTTTACAACTCCCTATGCAGTGCACCTAATCGTTGTAGTGTAGTATAGGCAAAACTCGGGGTTGTTTATCGTTCACTCGAGTAATAGGTTGGGAAGGCTTGATCACGGTCTAACAGAATTTTAAGGGTTGAGGGATGATTATTTTTATATTTTTATGTTTTATGGAAAGCAGTAAAATCATATAATTGGAGGGAGGTTTGGTTTTAGCTATTTAAACTAAATAACAACTACGCTACTGGTGATAACAATAAGATAAAAGATTGTGTTTATTTAATCATGTATTACTCCCTAGATTGCTTCTCCTAGTGTTGTTTCCTTGTCACACTTGTGATGATCTATGTAACTATTTCCTAAGTCATGAACGAATTACACGAACCCGCCGTCTACTTAGTATCCCGTTAGAGCAACGCACCTGTAAGGTAGTATGAAGACTATTACAAGGCCCCTAAGAGTACACTAAGTGCATGTGAAATATATTAAGAGTGGATCAACCATATTAGGGGGCAAGGTAGTATGAAGACTGTTACCCGATGGTATCCTTTCTACACAATCATGTTTTCCTAGACATATCAACAGCGATACAGACAAAAGCTGGTTTTCTAAGACCTAACATGCACATCCATCACAAGAAGCAACATCACTAAGATCTACATTCTAGGTTTCATACAATCATAAACAAACACAATAATAGGTTTAGCCAAGCATGTTAAAGATTAAGCAAGAACAATAAATAATTACACAACACATAGACATATTGAATAATTAAGTAAACCTTACTTGATTAAAACCATGAATTGGATGAAGTCACAATAGGGTTTTTTTTTTTTAGGCCATAAAATCGTTCTACAGTCTGTAAAACCAAACTAGGGTTCGTACCCTCTTTTTATTCTAAAGTTACACACTCAAAACCCTAAATTTGGGTTTGTATATATAAGAAAAAAAAGTACGCGACTGCGTCACATTTTAGTTCCGTGACGCCATACGTAAGTTAGAATCTTCTAGATCTGTGTTGTGGAGTCGGGCGGGGCTCTGACTCTTTCTCGATGTTGGTGACGCCGTCACTTTATGGCTTGTGACGTCGGTCGTGTATAGGCTTGTGATGCCGTCTCTGGAGCCACTGTAGAGAAATTCTTGAGCAATGTTGGTGTTGGTCCGTAATCTTGTCCGTTTCTTCTCCAAATGAGCCCAAGTCACGTGTAAATCTTCCAAGTGTCTTCCAAATGGGAAATACCTGAAAAGGAACGATTAAGTACCTATTTTGGGCATAAACACACGATTTTGGGGGTTAAACGACCCCGAAAAAGTGTATAAAAGGACACCTCATCAAATACCCCTACACTTAGGATTTGCTTGTCCTCAAGCAAATGGGCTTTTTTATCTAGACAATAACAATATGTGGGGTCATTTTACCTACTCTTTAAAAATATTCTACAACACAACCTTCTAGACCTCGTAATTAAAAGCACGGAAAATATACACTAGCACCTCACATAAGTGTTTGAGATTCTCTCTTTCACTCGGTTGTATAATAAATTATAACATATGGGGGAAACAGAAAATCAACACTCATTACCTGTCATAGCATATAAATTACCATAGGCTTGGTAACGGATCAAACCTTCACCGCTAGGTGCAAGCATTATTCATTACTATCTAAGAGGTCTTTTAAAGGGTTGTAGGGTTTAGGTGTAAGATAACATATAAGAGAAACGGAAATGGATGGGATACATTTAGGTGGCTTTGGGTGAATTTAGAGTGGAAGGGTCAGCTAATTATTTACGTGAATACACGCTAGTTTGATTGCTAAGCCAAGACTCGGACGCAGATATACAAACTCTACACGACTGTACATCAATCTCTTTCTTTTTCTTTTCTTATTTTTTTTAATAACATAATACATCACATGAGGTTTATAATACGTACCCCTACACTTGAGCTTTTACTTGCTCAAAATTTACAATCTAACTAATGACATGATTTGAGGTGGATCAAATAACATGGAGATCATTTGACAAACATATGGGGGTATTGACTTAACTTTTCTTCCCTATTCTTCCGCGAAATAAATACTAGGGGTGAGCAGAAACCGCACCGCAAACAGCAAAACTGCAAAAACCGCATCACAAAAACCGCACCACGACAAAAACCGGTGGATCGGTTTTAAGAAAAATGAAAAACCGCAAATGCGGTGCGGTTACGGTTTTACCCGTAAAACCGCACCACAAAACCCGCACCGCACTGCACATTGATTATTTAAAATCGAAAAACGACACATTGATTATTTTATGTGTGTTATAAGGCTTCTAATGCATATTATCAATAATATTCTTAGTGATGTGTGGGTTTACATTAAACATATGCATTGTTATAACCGAAAAAACCAACATTGTAAACCAATAACCGCAAAAATCCACATTAATTATATGGATTATAAGTGGTGGTGTGGTGCGGTTAAAACCCGCAAAACCCGCAAAAACTGCAAAAAACCCGCAAAATCGAAACCGTAAAAACAGCGCGATTGCGGATCCTCACTTTTTAAAAACTGCAATTGCGGATGCGGTGTGGTTTTTGCCAGAATCCGCACCGATCCGCACCATGCTCACCCCTAATAAATACGACCATAAATCCCAATAGTCCCAAAACTGTATTTACAAGGATAAGGGCTTAGTAACCGTGTACTCAATAATTAACTTGGGTTAAATACAATAATGTACTAAAGAGGAGTACATACAAGGTAGGCTAAGGCTATTTGGGTGTAACGATTGGTTTAAGGGTGACAATGCCCTTCATTAATAGAACTGTGAAAGGATAGGCTCGAAGGGTTGTACTAGGGGTATCCTACACTAATAATGAGTGCATGGCAAGGGTGTGGGATAGTTATATGACCGGTGTGACAATCATAACAATTACAGGTTTAAAACATGGGTGAATCCTGATGCCTCTTATCAAGAAAATCCTAATACTTACTATGCGGTCTCGGAATGCATCACAAAAACAAGTTCTAGAATTTAATATACTACCGGTACACTCATATGATTTTACTAACACCAGACATTCCAGAAAAGGCAACAAGGCAATGCATACATGGTCGTAACGACAAAATAGACATGCACGCCTGCAGCTCAACCTTAACTCGAACCGGGTAAAGATATAATCATCTTGGGTTACCAACGATAGGTACCCGAATTCCTAAAGATCTAAGGGCGAACCTCACATTTTGGGGTGGAATTCTGAGGGTTATTGTGCTAGTCATATAAATTCCTATCCATGAGACGCTATTAATACTCGGTTTTCGTCGGTATGTGTCGTAAAAAAAATTAAGTATGGGTAAAAATCACCTTCTTATGTTATGTTTCGATATATTACCCATCATTTTAAGGACAAAACAAATGACAAATGAAAGAATAGTTTCTAAGGCTTATTTCCCCCTACAGTTATTTTGAACATTGTCCCTAATGTTCTCTAGAAGTACCCGTAAAAATAGATAAAGGGAAAAGAAAACAAGGAAAAGAAACTAGTACCCCTTGGTTTGCTCAATAATGGAGAAGAAACATGCGATAACTGGTTAAATCGTCATCCAAGAATCGTCTAATGGAGCTTCCTAAGAACTTCCAAGCTTCTTCTCATCAAATATAACATGTAATCAAAGACAAAGACAATTATACCAAGCATAAAATGTACGTTTTACCAAATATACAATGTGAATTTAGGGTTCGACTCGATAAAACAGTAAAGATAGGATAAGAGAATTGTTAGATTCGTTGTTTTATGCAGGTTTATAAAAGAATATTACATATTTTAAATGTTGTACAAGTTTTATTTTCAAAAATAATTAAAATTTTTAAGTTTTTTGGACCTGGGTGTTTGACGCCGTCGGGGTTGGTGTGACCCCGTCACAGGTGTCGTGGTGACGGCGTCGCGTGTTAATCGTGATGCCGCCTCCACGTTCTATGAAAACGAAATTTTTGTTTTTTGATGAAAATTTCATGCACTTGATTCCATAAGTTAATTCCTGTACAAATAGCTTCATAAAACCTGAGATTTCACAATTCAATCATATGACGCGAATTAATCTAAATTTTTTATTAAACATGCTTGAACTTGGCTCAAAAGCCGGATAAATTCCCCTACACTTATTGTTGCAAAATACCTTTAATTGAAATTAAGACGAAGTTAAAGACAAACAAAGCATGATTACAAGATAGTTCAAACATAATAAAACAAACTATAAAGAATTAAAACACACGAGACACTCCTAATCTGCGGGTGATAACCCTTTAAAACTAGCTTTTTTGTGTATATAAATTATAATAAATATAATAAATAGTTAAGGATAATTTCAAGATTATAATTCAATTATAGTACGATAAGTATTCCGAAAGATTCAGAGAAAATTCCTTTTGACCAAAGGAAGAATCAAAATCCCCCGGGTCGTTCTCCCAACGAGGTGCAAATAGAAAATCGAAGACGTTTGTGATCGCGCGTTTGAATGGTTAAAGACTTTTGGATTTGGTTTTTCTATTTCTATGATTAAAATGCAAAAACGATTAAGGAAAAACTAAAAACGAAAGCTAAAAGTGATTAAAACCTAAAAACAAGACGAGATCCTAAAAACGCGATTTAAAAACTTAAATTATCATAAATTAAAACCCTAAAATGATTTTTTAAGTTTTTATAATCCTAAATGACTAAACTAAAAGGAAAATTAAAGAAAATCCTAAATCGAAAGCTTTTAAAGTGAAAAAACGAAGAAAATGAGAACGGGATTTGAATCCCGTTCTTTATAAAGTAAAAATCTAAAATATTAACCCTACAAAAACAAAATTAATTTTCCTAGGTTCTATTTGATAAAAGAAAATTTTGAAAAAAAGAATTATAATTTTTTGACTTTTTAATATTTTTTTATGAATTAAAAACTGATTTTAAAAGAAAAATTGATTAAAAATAGTAAACTTAAATGGAAAATTCTGAAAAAATAAGGAAAAGTGGCTTGAAGGATGTTGGTTCTATGAAAAATAAAAGCTGGAAAAGTGGCTTATCAAATAAGCCCGAAATAAACAAAAGAAAGCTTATAGGCAAAACTGTTAAAAAGAGGTTAAAAGAATTGATGTTGCAATTAAAAACAGAAAAGACCCAAGGGCGACTTGTAGTAGAGAGTGGTGTGTGAGGCGTTTAGTATAAAGGGGGAGGTCCAGGGTTCGAGTCTTGGCCTCCCCTTTTTGCAAAAATTATTATTATTATTATTATTATTTTAAAAACTTATAGAACATGCAAGAATAAGCAAATTTAAAAACAAAAACTTTTTATAAAAATGACAAATAAGCAGGAAAAATAAGCAACTAAAATGTAGCAGACTTAACTTTTTTTACACTAACTCTAACAAATGCTAAACTGATGGGCTACTTTTTAACAAATAAGCAAATGAAAATCTAAAATAAGCAACAACAGGTATCTAATCTAACCTAAATAAGCACAAAAAGCATAATTAAGCTAAAAAGAACAGACATAAAAGCCAAAGATGCATATAAGCTAAGCCTATAGTTCACAAATTGTAAACTCAGACAAGCCAAAGGCCCTCTTTAGCTTAATTTTTTAGCCCTTAGATGTTGCCTTTTGGCTAAATAGCTCTATAAGCTTGTAGACCAGCTGAAGGGAAACTAGAACTATCAAAAAGAATAAAGTTTGCAAATTAAATAAGCAGTTAAAAAGGGCTTGAAAGTGTTGTTTTGGCACGAGGGCAACTTTTTTGGTTTTCTTTAAAAACAAGTGAGCTATGCTCCTAGCAAATAAGCTAGGCAAATAGCTCCATTTGAAAAAATAAAGTTTAAAACAGATGAAGTGTGGCTAAAATTTCTTATGCTAAAATAATGAAAGCTAAAAAATGATTTTCTATCTGATAAACTAAAAATGAAAAAATGGCAATTTTAACTATGAAAACACTTATAGAAATTGACAAAAGTTATAAATCAAGGGAAACTTAAAAGACACGTTAATACTATGACTTTATACTTAAAAATGAACTTAAACAAGAACTCAAACAGGTTTTAGAAAACTTAATACTAAAAAGCCCTTGTAAAATGATTTGTCATGACAGTGTTACAAAGACTAACTTTAAGAAAAACTTGAAAACAACTTTTTAGAATTAAAAGCTTTGAAAACAATATTGAAACTACTTAAAAATGCTTGTAAAAGATGGCTAAATGACGCAAGAGTTTTTTTTACCACAAAATGACCCATTTTCACCCTTTATGCCAAACACCCCTTAAAGATTGAAAACTGAAATTTTAAAACTGATTACAAGGAATTTAGCAAAGGTTTTGGAAACAGATAACAAGCAACAAGTTTTTAGGCAATAATAAGCAAAAATCAAAGACAAATAAGCAGTAAACTAAAGCAAGATAGCAATAAGCAGTTTACAGGGAAAAAATGCAGATTTTGAGCAAACTTAAATGAATGACAAATAAGCAATAAAAAAGAACTAGTAAGCATAAACATCACAATAAGCATACAAAGCAAGAATAAGGTGGAATAAAGCACGTAATAAGCTTGCTACAAATAACTAAAAAAAATGGGAAAATGAAACTCACAATAGTCCTTAGCTTATGCCAGTGTATAAGCACTCCAAAAATCTAAATGACAAACCTATAAGCTTCCCAGTAAGCTCTAAACCAAGGCTTCCTTAATAACACTGCTCCAAATGATTTCTTTTGGTATTTTTCTTGGAATTTTTGAATATTTTTTTGACAGAAAATAAGTCGACTTTATTAGAGCTTTGAGACAGAAAGCTTATACAAAACTTAGAAAACAGTAATTAAATGACACTTTAATAAATGGCAATAATTTAAGAAAACAGTAAATTGCTTAACAATTAAAATGGCAAGTTATTTACAAACAAGAAATTTAAATGGACAATAATTGAATGCAGTCAAAAAAAGAACAAAATTTTAGTTAATACAAGTTTGATTAACACATAAATCGACAAAAGTAAAATGAAATACATCATGCCTATTATACTATAAGTAAGTCTTGAGGCGTGTTTCTTTCATAGAGAGGCTTTCAAGAGTGCTTGTCATGTAATATGGAAGTCAAGTTGATCATAGCCCTGAATTTCCTTGGTCCCAAAGTCATACGATCCCAAACCCTATCAAATTCTTATGTCCAATGAGCATACAAGGATTGCCATGTGTCTTGGTGTTTTGTGAGGTGGGGGTGAGTGGTGTGATGTTTTTGGCTTATGTAGAAGGGTAAGGACACAAGAAGAAGACAAACAGTAGTTATGGGCTTTGGCGGGAAGGGGACACCCTGTTTGTTTGTGTGCAGGGGATAAGTTTGGAGAAAAGGCAAAACAAGCCCCTCATGGTGATATGTATAATTTCAAGAATCGTCATTGTGGTGTATGATATTTTTGAGGGTTGGCAAAATGAGTCCCTGAGGGTTATTTGTGTTGTTACATGACAAGTCCTTGTGGGATCTAACAGAGTTAGGGTTAAAGAGTAATATGACTTAACAGCTGTTAAGTGTAAATGGGAATATGGTTTTGGGCTTATACTTATTTTTTGGACCGGTTATGGTATTAAAGGGAATTGGGCCATTATCTTGATTTGGTCTTCATATAATATTTAAATAGGCTAACCTGACCTATTAGATGGGTACGGGTGGACCCATTTAATATTTCTTCGGTTACGGCTTCGGTTTGACCATTAAATTTGCGGGGTTGACTTTTGACTTTGACTTTTGTGGACTTTGGCTTTTCCACGCTTTTCCATTCCATGCTCGGTTTTGTCGTTTTTGGCTTCGTTTTTCGTCCTTTTGTCGGATATCCGTTTCCTGCACAATACAAATAAAAACATACAAATACAAGGTATTTTTGGGTACGTTTTTTTGTCATTTAAGTCTGGTTTTAATGGAAAAGGGTATGTGTAATTAAGTACATACCAGCGGGAAAGGTAAATTGGGTTGCCTCCCAAGAAGCGCTTGTTTTTGTTCTAGTCACGAGCCTGACTCTACCCTTATTTAACAGATAAAGGGGAGGGTTCCCCTACACTTGAGTTCAAGTGCGGGTGATAGTAACGGTACACACCATCCTGGTGAGGAGGAGCCTTATGCTGAAAAATTAGTCGTTGAATTATATGCTCCAAATGGTTTATTTCTTTAATCCTTCCCTTTTTTATCTCTTTTGGCCAAACGGGTAAATTAAGTCCTTTTTCTATGAAAGAAGCTTCCTTAGATTATAATTCCCAATCATTTTCTATCATCTCCAAATTTGAAAAATTAACACCTAAGGATCCACTTTGTCCTAATAAACCTGGTTTAAATCCATAGTGTCTCTTAGGGTCATCGATGCATGGGCGATAATAGCAATACGTATCGTTAGGGTGGGAAGACGCCACGAGAGATGAAGATGGTGTATGAATGGTTAAATTTTCTACTACCTTCATCCTAAAACTATCCGGACTATGTGGTTTGGTGGGTGGTTCGAGGCCTCTTTTATCTCCTTGACTTATATCTAAAGGTGGACAATTTGGTAAGGGTTGTGGTTGAGGCTTCGTTTTATCAAAACTTGGAACTTCCCTAGAACTAAGAGGAATGTCATGATTACAAGTATTTGAGCCTAAATCCTCTAGTTGTGTTTCGTCTAAAGGTTCTACCTCTAATCGGGGTTCCTAAAGTCTCTTCTACTTCTTCCAGACAAGTCACTGGCGGTGTGTATTCCTCAAATGATGGGAGAATTTGTGTGGTACTCTCAGGGCTTATAACTCCAACCTCATTATCCATCGTACTTAGGCTATCTACATGCTCATCATAATCTAACCAAGCCATGCACCTAGGTACTTGTACCCTAACCATATCATCCCCAACTATTTAAACATTTGGATTTGCTATTGTTTCATCAAAAATAGCGCTTGTTGGGTTGCTACTTTTTTTTATCATATTCAATCCTCTATGACATACCATGCTCCTATATCACTAAACTTCCTAAGATCCCCTTCTGCTGTCAAATTGATGATATGACGGGATAACGAGTCGAGATGTTTAAGAAAGATTTCAATTAGGGTCAATATACTAAGGCCATGATTCAGGACTTTTCGGATTACGTCTTTAAAACGAGTCTACGAATCGTAGAGAGATTCATCTTGATGTTGTTGGAAAGACTTTGTTTGGCTCATCTCAACCGCGTATGGATATGCATTTTGATGAGATCTTTTACTCTCTTTTACTTGGTGCTCCAATAGGTGTAAAAACAATTTTGATTGGATCTCTTGGATGAAATGTCCTAGATCCTTATCTTTGTAATTTTTCTAGCGCCTTGCTTGTTTCTTAATATATTTTGCCGTTCTAAAAAAAGTGATAATAATTTTTAATCCTAATCTATTTCAATTCCATACAAATATGTTTATATGTAGCCAAACATAACAAGTTGACCCACCCAAGCATGCCAATTAGCAGTCACTGTGTGTCATCTCTTTTCTTTTCAAGAAATGTATTCTATGCCACTTTATAATGCATACCTTTATAGCAATATCCATTACATAAAGAACTAAGACATGATCGACATACTAACTACCATAGTCGATGTGCACCTCTGTGTGCTTTCTTGGTTTTTTGTTTGTACACGCTCCAAGTGCATGTTGAATGAGCATATATAAAACGAATTCTGTTATATTTATGTTGCAAAATGTTATCTTTAGATGTGTGCCTGCTCTTAGAGATTGTAAGAGTTCGATAATCAGTTGCTTGACTGCTTAGTGGATTCTGATTACTTACGTAATTATTTGATAACTTACCAGAAATATTCTTTTATCTGAACGAATTACACAAACCCGCCATCTACTTAGTATCCTGTTAGATCAACGCACTTGTAAGGTAGTATGAAGACTATTACAAGGCCCCTAGAGTACACTAAGTGCATGTGAAATATATTAAGAGTGGATCAACCATATTAGGGGGAAAGGTAGTATGAAGACTGCTACCCAATGGTATCCTTTCTACACAATCATGTTTTCCTAGACATATCAACAGCGATACAGAAAAAGCTGGTTTTCTAAGACCTAACATGCACATCCATCACAAGAAGCAACATCACTAATATCTACATTCTAGGTTTCATACAATCATAAACAAACACAATAATAGGTTTAGCCAAGCATGTTAAAGATTAAGCAAGAACAATAAATAATCACACAACACATAGACATATTGAATGATTAAGTAAACCTTACTTGATTAAAACATAGATTGGAAGAAGTACAATAGGGTTTTTAGGCCCTAAAATCGTCTCCTACAGCTGCTAAACGAACTAGGGTTCGTACCCTCTTTTTATTCTAAAGTTACACACTCAAAACCCTAAATTCAGGTTTGTATATATAAAAAAAATGACGCGACGGCGTCTTGTTTTAGTCGTGACGCCGTCGTAAGTAGAATCTTCTAGATCTGCGTGTGAGTCGGTGCGGGCTGACGCCGTCTCGAAATGTTGTGACGCCGTCACTTTATGGGTTATGATGGTGTCGTGTATAGCTTGTGACGCTGTCTCCAGGCTCTGTGAGCACAAATCTTCAAGAGTCTTGGTGTTGGTCTATAATCTTGTCCGTTTCTTCTCTAAATGAGCCCAAGTCAAGTGTAAATCTTCCAAATGTCTTCCAAATGAGAAATACCTAAAAAGGAACGATTAAGTACTTATTTTGGACAAAAACACACGATTTTAGGGGTTAAAAGACCCCAAAAAAGTGTATAAAATGACACCTCATCAGAGCCCACATCCAAAACATCAAATCTTGGCCTAATTTGTTTCTTTTTATTATACCGTGGCCTAGCAAAAAAGTCCAAATACCCGGTCAAGAGTTGAATTAGGGATATAAAACCCCAATCCCTAATATTTCTCTACATTTAACCACTAACCCTAATCCCCATGTCATCCACCACCATCTCTTTTAGTTAAACAAGTCAGAATCATAAGCCAACTTGAAACTCCTTTCTATCATCAGATCGTATGACATAACCACAAAGAACCATGACCTCCTTTTTCTTGACATGAATCGAAAGCCACCTATCATGTTTATCATTTGTTTTTAAAGGCACGACAGAGAGGGTTCATCAAGATCTTTACAATGAGGTCTCAAGTAGGTTCTCATATTGTTTTTGTGAGTCTTAAATCAAAACAAAGATTGAAGGTAACATACTTGTTATCATTCTTTCTTGATTTTCGGACATGAGAAAGAAGCATCAGATTTACATGGATCTATGATGATGTGCTTTCGTGTTTTAGATCTTTAAGGTCTATATATTTATTGTACTATAAGAACCCATAATTTTCATCTATGTAATTATTCATCTATTAAATTAGATGCAATTTTAATCAGTGTAATTATCCATCTATTAAATTAGATGCAACCATTTTCATGGAAAGATTTTTGCTTTATTCCATCCATAATGTAACGTAACTTACATTACCAAAGTAAACGAGCTCACGCAACCTACCAATGCCAATTTCATTAACGTTTATATAGAGTAAACGTTATAATATGTCAAGCAATATGTTCTAAACTCCATTTTTTACCATACGTTATCTATTTAACATACCATCCATAACGTTTAATATAAAACAGACTTTGTACGTTAAACGTTTATATCAAAACCCCGATTACATGTAATGTTTGCATATAAAACAAATGTACAAGCTTTTAAGGCATGTGTACAAGTGTAAAATGCATAACATTCGAATATATTTTCCCTCCAAAATCAATGTACAACCCTTTTAAGCCCGAAGTACAAGTTAACAAAGCATGAATTCAAACTAGCCCATTTTCCCTCCATTTTTCTAAGGCATTTCATACAACCTTTCTAACACAACTTACAAGCTTCTTAAGCATCAAATTTGAACCATATTTTCCCTCTCTCTCAGCCTATAGCTTGTCTTAAATCCAAAAGCCTAACCCGAAACCCTAATGAACCCGTAACACCTTAACTAACTCGAACCATGTAAGCACCCTCCACCATGATCCACCACCTTGTCCCCATCACCCTAGCACCTTGTCACCACCCTTGAGCCCCAAGATTAAGCACCTCAACACCTCACCACCTCCTTGTAAGCTACTTGTCACCTTGCACCCCAAGTTAATCCTTCTTGTCACCACCTTGGAAAACCAAACCCCTCTCCACCTCCTAACACCTTTCAAAGCTACTCCTAGCTTATACTAGTCATCCTAAATATTCCTTGGCCATCACTCCTAGCTCATCTTGGTCACCACTTCACCTAGCTTGGCCACTACTCCACACAAACTTGGTCTCCAAGTTTTTGAACACTATATATATACATATACATGCATACCTTTCAAAACTCACCACAAAGCTTCATACTACTTCAAAATCATGTTCTAATCAAGCTAATGAAAAGAATAAGAGAAAGTATAAGCTATTTAGAAGCCAAGGTTAAGAAGAAAGAAGCTCTTGATTCATCTCCAAAAGTTTTCGGATCATACTTACCCATTTCGACCCATTCAAGCTCTAGTAAGTCGTATGAACTTGTTCAATAAGCTCTTGATAAGTTTTAGATCCTTTATAAGCTCTTATACACTTTCATGATCACATAAGTTAAGTTCTTAAACCCTAAACCTACTCATTTGGTTTTCCTAAACCAAACGCGCCTTTAAAAACCCTAAAACCCTTTTCATAACCCTAATAAGCTATAAGCCATAAGCTGATTCCATAAGCTGTTCTAATAAGTTATTTTATCATTTCTATAAGCTTAGAAACAAACTAAAAAAGTTCTAAGCCATCGGGTTAATATTTCTAAACCAAACGTACCCATTTTGGATTTTTAAGCTCATAAGCTCTTTTCATAAGCTACAAGCTCATAAAACTTACTTATTTTAGCTTATAGTAATAAGCTAGAAGCTTCAATTGATTTTGAGATAAAAATACAAAGATTATAGAATTTGGACTAGAATTGCAAATCGTATATGCATGAGGGGTATATATTGTAACTTTTGAAATTATTAAACTTTTGGGCCAAAAGTGTAATTATCCTAAAGTTAAAACCATAAGGGCCTGTTTTGCCATATTTCTAAGTTAAGGGTTAAATGGTTAAAATATAATTAAAGGGTTAAAAGTGTAAATTAATATATACCACGGGTATATATTGTCATTTTTATATTCTCAAGGGTATAAAATGTAATATTTTTATATTAATTATAAAAATATATTTAAAAATTATAAGACTCGATTCTATTAAAGCCCGACACATTAGTCGTTATCATTCGTCGATCGAAACACTATAAAATAATTATGTTATGTATTTAACATAATTTATCATCTACTAGCTTTTGAAGAAACTTAAAATCTTATCAATTAAACTATAACGTGTCACGTTACTAGGGAGTTTCATGTGAGGGGATTTCATTTGGGTAGACGTTTTGACGAGTTGTTGGATTTACGATTTAAAGTATCCTAGCTCCTCAAACGTTTACTGCATGACCTCTGGATTATGATAGCCTGAACAGTGATACGATGTTTTCACAAACTAATAAACCAAATTAATATTTACGTTAAACTTTATGAAATAAAGTTTTGAAATATAAACAATCGAACTAAGACTTGACATATTACCCCAGGTTGCGTGACGAGGCTGTTTACTTCCATTTGAATTAAATTTCAAATCAATCAACTACCCTATCAAGGTGAGTTCATAGTCCCACCTTTACATGTTTTCTAAACTCCGTGGGGAGATACATGCTATAAACCATGAATACAAGTATTTTCCAACTGTATGCTATCCTGATATATTATTGCCTAAGTTTACCTCCACTGCCAATATCATTTAATCATGAACCATTAATCACTTGCGAGTGAACGCGAATATTGTGGATAGATCTATCGGGATTGACGAATCCTGTTTGTGTTTACCTGTACATGAGGTAATCAAACGCACTATATTTAAGAATAATGGGTAACTTTGGCAAGTTACCTTTCCAAGAGGACATTTGTTCCTTAATAATGTCATTGAGGTGATTTCCATGTTAACGTGTTGGTGTCATGAGCTTAGGGCAATAATATTGTTTTCCATGATAATTGTAATTGTACAATTATTACCACTTATGATGACTTGTATTCAACCATTTCATTACAAACCTATGAATTTCACTCAACCTTTGTGTTGACATTTTAAGCATGTTTATCTCAGGTAATTGAGTAACCTATGGCACGGAGTGGCATTGGACTTGGGGACGTCCAAACTTGTTATCATTCAAACTCTATGTTTTCATATGTATTTTGGGACCTCCTTTTGTAAAACTCTGAAATAATATTGAATGATAACTAAATTTTCCAAAACGTATTTTTGAGTCGTTTTCTATGATTATGACTGTTGATTCATGAAGTAATACCCCAATTTAGCTTCTGCTGCTATATGTCAAATAAGGGGGTGTTACAGATTGGTATCAGAGCCAGGTTATAGAGAACAAGGTTAAAACCTAAACTATAACCATTTTTCATCCAAGAAAGTCCTCCGTGCCACTACATTTCATAAATAGTATGTAAAGATACATAACTATTATATAAATAACTTATGTTATTTTACACTAGGTTGTTACAGAATTATGTCTACATCCACCCACCCTATTATCGTCCTATCTGATTCCTATATTGAGGATGATTTTTCCTCTATGAATACTCTTGACTATACCCCGGCTTCACCGAACTATTTTCCAGCTTCACCGGGAAACACTTCTTCTGATCCTTCAGATGATTTATCTAAGGATCTTTTGGCCTCGCTAGCCATCTCACCTTTCCATGATGATCCATATATTAATAGAATTCGTATTTGCTTTTCTCAAATTCACTTAAAACTTTGTTTAATAAGCTTTTAATGTTACATAAGCTCCTCATAAGCTCATACAAGCTCTTTGAGTCTCTAAGCTCAAATTGAGCTATTAACAAGCTCTAAATCTACTTAAACTAATAAAATCAGTTTTAATACCTTTGCTTATGGATTTTGAGCTTTTGGATGATAAGCTTATAATAGAAGAGCTTATGGGACCTCACTAGCTTATCCTTGTGATAAGTTAGAGCTGTTGAAAGCTCTTTTGAGCTCTATTGCCTTTGTTTAGCTAAGGCTTTTGTAAGTTTTCTTTTAAATTCAAGTATCTTAGTTTAATAAGTTGCATTTGCTTATTTTCTGCTTAACTCTAGCTTATTTGTGCTTAATACTGTTTCATTGAGCTCATTGATAATGTTTGATCATTTGTTTTTAGCTTTTGTAGTTTAGATCTTAGTTTTTCATATTTTGTCTTATAAATCATTAAAAATCCAAAAATATTTAGCATAATAAATAGTTGTTAGAATCTAGCTTGTTTGATTGTTAGTATAAGCTCATAAGATCTGTTTTTGGCTATTTGTTATCTGGTAATTAGGATTTTAGATTTAAATTTCATTTTCATAAGCTAAAATGGAATGGATCATAGTTAAAGGGGTGTTTGGGTCAGCAGCATTAACCATATGTTAGTGCTGTTTATAGCTTCTTAGTCTTTTGTGTTGGTATTAAAACTCAAATTTAGGATTGTTTAAGCTGTTTTTATAAGTTAGAATTAAGTCAGTTAGGTTTTCAATAGTTAATAGCTTATTAGTTCAAAATTTGCATTATTAGCTTAGATCAGTTGTAGCTTTTGAATTTACTTAATTTACATTTAGACTTGTGTTTTAAGAGTGTTAGAAATATAATCTTAGGTCTGCATTGATAGGGTTTTAGATTTAGTTCATTAGCAGGTCAAGTGCATCAGCAGTTTTAGACTGCAAACAGCCTTTTTATTCATCAAATTTTAGCAAGATAAGGTAGATTTTAGATTCTGATTTTCAGCATACAATTAAGTTTTAGGTTATAGATTATCTGTTTTAAATCAGTTTTCAATTTTAAGCTCTTTAGTCCATTTGTTTTTAAGCTCAAATTAGAGCTTGTGTCTTCTCATTTCAAACTAAAGATAGCATAAGCTGTCTGAACTGTCTGTTTTTAGTCTTCTTTTTCAATGAGCTCTAGTTTACAAAAATAGTTTTAAAAAGCTTTTTCAAGTAGTCTTTAAGCTAGTTTTTTAGAAAAACCAAGTTTCATTTCATGAAAAGCTCATTTGGTTGCTTAAAATTAAGCTCAAAGTCTGCCTTAGGGACTGTTTGGTTTCTAAGTTTTCAAAAGAGCTTATTGTGATTTTCAGCTTATTATTTTTGATTCTATGCTTGTTTCTAAGTTAGGTTAGCTTATTAGGTTAGGTTTAGTGTAAGAGTAGCTTATTAAGTCTTAGGTTTAGCTTATTTCATGATGTCAAGTTCTTAAGTTTCATATAAAAGCTAAAAAAGAAAGTTTTACATTTTTCTGTCTTTTAAGCTGTTTTCTAAGCTTTTCCCTATTATTATTTTGTTTTTTTTTCATCCTTGCTTAATAGGTTTGTTTTAGGTTAGTAGTAGCTTATCTTGTCCTTGCCTTAGCTTATTTCTACTTTTTAAAGTTCTAAAATTTTGAAAAAACCAAAAAGATTAGTTTTAGTTGTATTTTCCTGTCTTATAAGCTATTTTCAGCTTATTTAGGGCCTTTCATAAAAAATTTCTTTTATTAAAAATGCTTATTTTCAGTTTTTCTAAAACTTTGCTTTTATAAGTTTTTAAGAATAAAAAAAAGGGGAAAGTGGAAATCGGGGGTGAGCAAGGCTCGAACCCACCGACCTCAACACTCTCAACCCTCTTTTATAACACTCAACACACACTCCACTACCAACACGCCCTGGGGTCTTTTTCGCTAAACATTTACACAATTGAACTTTTATACACATTTTCTCCTCATAAGCTTTATAAGCTGTTATAGCTTATTTCGTGGCTTATTCATTAAGCTGTGACCACAAGCTTATTTTTCCTAGGTTCTAATTAGTTCAAGCTATTTTTTGTATTTTTTTTAGAATTTTTATAATTAGTTTAGTATTTTTAAACATTTATTTTTATTAAAAACTTAAAAAAATCATAAAAAATAGAAAAATAATCAAAAAAAATATAAATCTTTTTTAGAAAATTTTCTTGTATCATAAAGTTTCTAGGAAAATTAGTTTTGCTTTCGTAAGGTTTAATTTGCAAAATTTTATTTTTTAAAGAACAGGATTCGTTCCCGTTCTCAATTTTCGTGTTTTAAAGCTCATTTCAACTCCGTTTTTGTTCTAGTTTTCTTTAAACTTACTTTTTAGTCAATTAGAGTCTATTTAAAAAGAAAAATTCAATTTAGGTTTAATTTTGGAAAATTAGGGTTTTTAACTACCGTTTAGGGTTCCCGTTTTGCGTTTTTAGTTAAAGTTTGATTTTCCGTTATTTGTTTTCGTGCTTAGTTGTTATCATTTGCTTATTTTAAATTGTAGAAGTAGATAATCAAATTAATCTTTGTTTTACAATTTCAAATATTGTTCCCGAACAACAAATGGGGTTTCAATTTTTCACAAGTCGTTGGGAATAACGACCCCGGGATTCTACTTCCCGGTTAATTTATACGCTATTATATTATATATATATTATGAGGAATTCCTCCCCCTTTTACGCTTTGTCATCAAGGGTAATTTGGTTATTTTCCTCATTTTATATATTTTATTATTAGTGTGTTGGTTTTAACGAATAATATCTCATATTCGAATACATTCAAGGAAACACACTACACATAAATACAAAAACACCCTTCTCCACTATAAGTTTTTGCTTCATTAATCCAATCACCAATCAACAATCTCATCTACACATGTGTAGATCACTTGCATACAAAACAAAAGTCCAATCAACTTACAGGCCTACAAGAAGATGTCCACTTCATTTGCTCCTACATCCAACATCATCTAGGATCTTCAAACCCACCATACATTCCACACTAAATCCACTTTTATGATACCCCAAACCCTTTGGATTATGAGGAAGATAAAAATTTATCCTAAGATTTAGTATTTTTAATTGTTTAAATTTATCATGTAATGGCTTTTACACTAGATTTTATGTTTTATCCCTTATAATGGATTTACCATTATTTTTATTTGTTGTGTTGATGATGGATGTTTATTGCTATAAACTTGTATATGTGTGCATTTGTGATTTATCACTATATTTATTTGCTTGTCTTCTAAACTTTTTTGTGTAGCAAAGCATCCATTAGCTCGATTATTGGTCCCCCAAGCAAGAGGGGAGCATTACACAAGGGGTGCACTTGCAATTTGTCGTTATTTTTTCACTTTGCATTTTTTTTATTTTTTTTTTTTTTTTTTTTTTTTTCCTCACCATGTGGATCCTTGGATTTGTCAAAAACAAGACTTGCAAGTTCGCCATACAACACTTTTTGGTTCGCAAAATAGAGGGAGAAGATATGTAAACTAATCTACTTAAATATTATTTAGTAAATTTTAAATATGCACGAGGTTATATTTTGTCATTCAATCAAAAAGGGGGAGATTGTTAATCAAATATTCGCGCAAAAAATACGATATTTATATTTAATGATCTCTCTTGTTTTGATATTAAACCATTTATATGTTCATACTAGTAAAAGTTTTTACGGTAAACCAAGTTAGTTAGTCGAAAGTTTACTTGACGCCCGAACAAATCACTTATGGTATGAATACGGCATTATTAAACATAGTTAATGATCAAAGAAAAATATTATCATTTGCATAAATATTTTCTAATCAAATGATTTAAGCTAACACATGATTAACTATACGCTAGTTATATTAATCATGTAAGGAAAAATAAGATTAACCATAAGTGGAAACAATCTTTCAAAATATTTCAAAATCTTCCCAAATCTAGAAAATCTTTTCTTATTGGTGATAAGAAATATTTTTTCTAGAAGAATCCATTAAATATCTTTAATAAGTACAAAACAATATATTGTATAGATTTGAGGTTAATCATAAAATGACAAATTTTGTTCCTTGCTCCACCCACTGATCCACCCAAATACACTGGAACGGATCCTGGAGATTGGGGATTCCGTTGGTCGGCCGTCTTGTTTCCCCTGGGATAGATTTAAATTTTAAATGGTTTTTCCTATAAATACCAACCTTATTCTTTCATTTTTAACAACTCTTGACAAATATTTTTCTCACATATATTTTATCTTTTATATATTTTCTTTGATCATTATACTTGTTACATAATCCATTACAAGTGATCAACTCATTTAACTCTTTAGTGAAGAACACTCAAGAAGACGTCAAGCTTCAAGTGTTAATAGTTTAGTTGTTGTCATCTGTTTGTGATAATCCATTAATCTTGTATATCTTGTGTTTTTTTGTGTGTTGTGTGGTTGTGTGTACTCATATGTGTATGATAGGTTAGTATTTAGGCCTCATTATACATAGTGTGTTAGATTTGGTTCTATCCGAGTAGAACTTGGTATTTAGTCCCCCACCCTACACACACCCCCCAACTCCCTTAGTACCGGAAAAAGTTGGTAGCGACGTGTAGGT
Organism: Tanacetum coccineum; assembly: GCA_026074375.1. NCBI lineage: Eukaryota > Viridiplantae > Streptophyta > Magnoliopsida > Asterales > Asteraceae > Tanacetum > Tanacetum coccineum. The sequence continues at coordinate 44,144 of BQNB010016630.1, read as the reverse complement.
TTTCTACGCATTAAAGGGAGCTTGTTGACTTAGTGAAGATAACTCTCAAGTTGGGTACTTGGGGTAGTGGAAGTAGGGCGAAGGGTGCTTCATTGCGAACCACTATAAAATCTATGTGTCTCATTCAGGTTTGTCTTTATATCTTTACTTGCTTACATTTCGTTAGTTTGTTTATTTTCATATCTGACAGCGATATCATATTAAACTTGTGTATATCTCTTGAATTCACATAAGTCGACAATCTAAGTTTTAATTTTAAAACGGTAAAAACTATTCAACCCCCTTATAGTTTCCACACTTTTGACTAGAGTGAATGTTTTCATTTCAAGTGAATGTCAATGTGAGAATTTTATGCAAAGATAAAACTATAAAAGGAAATTTTATGCAAAAACACTTTTTTTTCTTACATACTAATGAGTTATTATGATCTTTTCTCTTGTTTAGACAACTTATGATTAAGCAAGATAATTGGACGACATGATTTAGAGACCTTGTTGAAGCTTTGATAAAATGAAAATGTTAAATACTTTGTGGTGACACATTTAAACACTTGAACTAAGTGGGTTATTATGCTTAATAAGATTTACAAGATGTTGATATAACATTTGTAAGCAAAGTGATCTATGCCTATTTGCAAAGCAACAACAATTTCAAAACCTAGTGCAAGAGATCTACCATAAGATCAATTGAGGCATAAACATGAAAGCTAATAAATAACGTACGTGATGAAATTATGCTAATGAATAGAGAAGCTCAACTACAAATGCAATAAACACATAAAAGATTGATTAACAATATTAAGATGCAAAATGGAACAAATAATCATCTAGCATAACAAAAAATAATATTATACTTCATTGTGTGTGTAAAACATAACAATGTATACATAGCTTGATGCATTGTGGACTACCAATAAGCAAATGAGTTGTAGACTAATTATAAGCAAATGCATAATACAAGTACATAAGCAGTTAAACAATAAGCAAATGCCTTTGTATACTAACCTTTAGCAACCTCCGGTTCATTGTTGGCTTTTTGCCACAAGTCTTCGAGTATGATATCAATTTTTTGTTCGTCATACGCCCAATCCGTCCCATATTTATCAACAACATAGTCCTTGACTTCATCGGTTAGTAGAACTTTTGACCAATCTTTATCCGTCAAATCTGGAACTACCACTATTACACTGGTATACGTCGAATGATTTGGTAAAGAGAAAAAAAACGAGGGATAAAGAAAGGGGAAATGAATCAAGGGTCTTATTCGTATTTAGGGACTTATCCTTGTTACAGTGCAATGAGTCGAATGAATGGTTAAAAAAGGAGAGGATAAACACGGGTCAAAATAATCCGATCAATACCCGGCCAAATACCCAGCTAAAGTACATTATCTAAAAAAATGGAAAAACGATCGTTAATATAAAAGACTAACGTTGCAATAATAAAATAGATGGTCGTTAACTTAACCGGCTCCAGCAAGTTAGACAAGTTACTGATACACACAATGTATGAATTTTAAATGTTTAGTGACACTAAAAAAAAGAAAAAAATAGATGCACACAATAAGAATAAGTGATAAGTTAGATGACTTTCCAATCAATTAGCCCAAATAAATATCTATACTTTCGTAAGAAAGTGTTTAGCTTTTTAGAGCATCCACAATGCATCAAGTCATTGAAGACTTGATGTATTTATGTCATTTAATGCAAAACTCAATTAATGTGCAAGACTTTTATAAAAGATTTGAAGTATATCAAGCTTTTGCAAAAAGCTTTTGTTTTTTAAAGAGTTAATTTCATAAATGGTCCCTGTGGTCGTCCAGATTTAACGAAAATAGTCCTTCAATTTTTTTTAACACGGGTTTGGTCCCATGGGGAGAGGATCCATAACGGTTTGGTCCCCATGACCTATAACGGATTTGGCTCTTATATGGACCAAACCCGTTACGTTTCACAACCATGGAGAGAGGTTCCGTAAAAAAAAAGTTGAGAGACCATTTTCGTTAAATCCAAACGACCACAAGAACCATTTATGCAATTAACTCTTTTATAAAATAGCAAAAAATCTTTGATCACTTTGCCCTTTGCCTCCTCTTAGTTTGGTACCTCGTACTTGAAGAAACAACACGTGTATAATGACACCAACTAATTTCTACATCCTTCGACATTCTCTTCATACTCACATTTCTTGTTCACATCGCCACCTGCACTCTGTTTTCACTTTCTTTTAAAAAACACCATAATAATTCAAGTATTTAACAAAAAGTTATGGGAAGATTTTTATCCTTTGATTCTAAATCAAGCCAAATGATACTCTTGATTTTCTTAGTAATCACTGCTTCATTTGTCGCTGGAACCTTTTTTGGACCCTCAATACCAGCATCGCAATTACATTCACATACTTCAGGTATTAATTTGTTAACAGTTAGCTAGTTTTGTAATTTGATTTTTGTTAAAGGTAGCCTAAAGTTATGCATGTTTATGATTTTTCAAGGTATTGAAAGCATACTTGTCAGTTTTTAACGTAAGGGTCGGAAATGGTCCCTGGATTAACCTGGTGAGGCCGCGTACATCTGAGTCAAAAGACTCGCCCTCCCCGGGTAACCCGAACAGGGAAAACTACATCCGTTCACAATAGAAGTTATTAAAAGTTCGTATGTAGAATACGAGAAAAAGAAGTTTGATGCACACAAAAGAATATAGTGGTTAGCTAGATACATTTAGAAATGATTACCCCTCATGTAAAATATGTAACTATTTATAAAAACTCAACTGAGACCACGTTAAAAACTTTGTAGAGGTTTATAGGAGTCTATAGCTTGGTTTCTTAGAAGGTAGTGGGTTTTTTGGTGTTGATATGACACGACATGACAGTTGCTATTGGCCATGTGAGGTCCTTAGCATCGTAGATGCTTATTGCATGATGAACTTAATCTCACACATTCTAACATGCCCTTACGCCTTAGTAGTTTAAGTACATGTTAAGATCTATTGGAACCTGGATGGATGGTTGACGCTCAACACGGGGAAAGCATATGTGTATGGATATTTATCTCGGCCTCTCGTTTGATATTGATGTATGTCATTTAGTCTGCAGTATACATCCCAATAAATTAGATCTTTTACACAAACTCACAATGCAAATTCAAGCTAAGTGACCTACATTGTGAATAGATAGTGACCGCTTCTTCTGAACTTCCAAGTTCCGAATGTTGAGCTGGTTTGTGTTCATTATGGATATCAACATAATGGAAGCCTGACATAACCCGCTCCACGTTCTCAGATTAGTCTCATCTCTAACAAGTTAGGCATGTTTAAATTTTATGCTCAAACTTGAGAATAACTGTTAGATAATTGACTATTGGCACCGTTCTATAGTTACATCTCATGTAATTAGTCTAGGTAGATATAAAGCTTATGGCTTCACTTACAGTTTGTCCACTGATAGTTTACGCGCAGTGAATTCGATTTAACTGGTTAATCTATTATATTTGCAGGCACTCCTATATTTAGTAACAAAGTCGCTCTTACTCACAGGAAGTCGCCACTTACTATTCCAGAATCTGGGATGAACATATGCCCCATAGAATATAACGAGTACATCCCTTGCCATGATCCTACCTATATAAAAGATTTGACACCGAATTTAAATCATTCCATAAGAGAAGAGTTGGAGAGGCATTGCCCTCCACTAGAAAGACGCTTATTTTGCTTGATACCGCCACCACAAGATTACAAGATACCAGTGAGATGGCCCACTAGTCGAGACTATGTGTGGCGGAGCAATGTGAATCATACACATCTCGCTCAAGTCAAAGGTGGTCAAAACTGGGTTCATGAAAAGGATCAATTGTGGTGGTTTCCGGGAGGTGGGACCCATTTTAAGCATGGCGCGGGTGGATATATTCAGAGGTACCTAAAACGGTCTTGCTTTTGGTTCACATTCAATCATAAATCTATATCTATACTTCTATATCTATACTATTATATAAAGCATTTAAGTTGTAGGGTCTATCAAAAATTAAGATAAGGAGGTGCAATCTTGACCATTCATTTTATTTTAAATGAATACATCATAGAGTGACATGTGTCACCTCTTAATTAAAAAATCACCCTTATTTTTAAATTGAAATATCTTTTAATGATTATAGTTAAATGAGTGTGTCAGCTATACTTAGGATTAATGGTCATACTTTGTGTTAAAACATGTAAAAATTTTAGCTTCACAATCGAATTGAAAAGCATTAAGTTGAATTATCAAAAACGTCAATATTCATAGAATATAGAAAACTAAAAAAACTCAAATAATTATTATGTTTTGTGCATATAATATCTTTTGGTCAAACAAAAATTTACCGATCGTAAATCTTCAATACATATAAAAATGTAAAAAGAGTTTTACCCATTTTTTCCGACACCAACACTTTTTTAAGATATAAAAGTGGTCTAGATTGTTGTATATGATTTATAGGCATACACACATGTCAATGAAATAAAAACTATTTGAAAAATTTTAATGTTAGAATTTTAGTACATATTAAACTAAAAGAAAAAAATGCATTTTTTTCGAACCTATCAATTAATAGCTAGAAAACAATTTTTCTTTATTTATGATATTTTATGTGCTTTGGTGCTTTTCTATTTGATTTTACAATATAATTTCAGGCCGCCAATGAAAAGTCACTAAAAAGTTTTCGGGTAGATTTGTGATGTGATTATATACTCTTAACTATTTGTTTGGAAGTAAAAAATTGTTTACGTTTGTTGTATTTTAAAATATAAAGTATAGGGGAATAATGTTTTAGGGGTTATTTGTTTATATTTTTAAAGTTATATAAAAATTTATAAATTTATAAAAAAAAAAAATTTACACTTAAATCTATTACAATTTATTTAAAATTAAAAAACACTAAAGTTTTATTAATTCCTATCTATTTTTCAAGTTTTTTTTCTCACAAATTTAACACATATATTTTTATGTGTTTTTTTTCTCCATCATATAAAAAATTTCAATTTTGACCAAATTGATTTAATTTTGACTTTTTATTGACCAATAAGATCGTACTATTTTGCCTACGTGGCAAAATCAAGCGCTCTGATTGGTCCAATTTTAGAATTCATAAGATTCAATTTGACAGAAAACTCCGAAATGATGTAATTCTTTTATTATATAAAAGATTATATAAAACATTTAAGTTGTGGGGTCCATCAAAAATTAAGATAAGGAGGTGCAATCTTGACCATCCATTTTATTTTAAAGGAATACATCATAGAGTGACATGTGTCACCTCTTAATTAAAAAATCACCCTTATTTTTAAATTGAAATATCTTTTTATCTATTAATTTTTTTATGATATAATTTCACCATATTTTTTAAAATTTTGTTCTCTATAATTCAACATCCATTTTGATATATTTTTATTAAATTTTAGATTTTTACATTTTTAGTGGGTTTATTTTATTTTAATTTAATTTTTTTACAACTTTAACCTTAATTCATTTGAAGAGAGTGTTGGTAAAAGACTGTTAGAGTCTTTTAAATGCGAGTATGGTGATGTTAATATGGTGTTGCGGGAAAGCTACGGGAAACACAAACAAACACATACAACGGACACGTATACATTCGAAGTGTTGTGAAACAAATTCACTTAGCGGGTAAAGAATTGTGAGGAGAGTTAGGTCAAAAAAAATTATCACCGCTGCTATGCGCGGGTATCCAACTAGTGTATAAAAGAAAAACCTTTAGTTATGGGGATTCAAGAAACAAAATCCAGTAATATTGATATGAAAATGGTAAATAAGTTTTAGGGGTCAGATGATGTAGATTACGTGAAAGAGGATGCCACTGGTCGCTTGAGGGAGGGGGGATTCTTTTAATGTGGGATAATAAAGTCTTCAACAAAGATCATGTTATAAGTGAACCGAGTTTTGTGGCAGTTTTGGGTAGATGGAGGGGGGTTAACGATATGGTGGGCTTTGTGAACTTTTACGGTCCACGGAATGAAAGTGATAAGCAAACTTTGTGGTGTAGAATCAGTGCGGTAATTGGTAATGTGAACGCTTGTTGGTGTATTTTTGGTGACTTCAATGAGGTAAGAAGATCCTTACAAAAAGTTTAAAAAATGTGCATCGTATTTACTGCTATTTTCTTTCTTACTACTATTAACAGAATGACAGTTTTAACTTTGACTAATTAATTTAAGTATAATAATAATTTCCAACAAGGTAATATAGGTAAACATGATCAAACTTCTATATTTATTTTAGTAGTAGAGGACATACGCTAAAAAGGAAACGTAACAATTAAAAATGAGATAAATGGAAAGTATATAAGTAAAAGTTTTCACTAGTAAAGAGAATGCAATATTTAAGTAAAATATAGAGTATGAAGAGAACATAAATCCATTGACAAAATCAATGAGTTAAAAACATTGGTACCTATGACCTATAAATTAATAGTAAAATAAAATATAGAAAAACAAAATGAGATTGCTTGTTCCCAATTTATATACACAACAGAAAAGAGGTAGAAGAGAGAGAATCTTATATTATTCAGACCTTCTTCCTTCTCCCTCAACGGAACCCAACTGCTAATTTTTTTCCGCCCCCCCAATGATCGGTGTTTTCCATCATATTTTTATATTGCTTGAATAAATCATTTTACTCACCTTGTTTCAATTACTTGCAAGGGGTGCAAAAAAATGAACAGCTACCATAAGCATAAAATAAATCACTACCGCCGGAAAGATTTGGAGGTCACTTGACTCCTTGATGCCTCCCCGTGGTGCAGCTCCGCCCCTAGAATTAGTCAAAAAAATTATGCCTGCTCACTGCGCGCAACCTAGATATAGTGAACTATACACACCCTTAAGAAAAAGGACTTTGGCACTAAGGAAAAAAATGGCATCAACAACACGTTTTCAATATAATGGTGGACGAGGATGATATAAGATTCAACCAACTGTTCGAAAAAGCGGCACAACGATGATGGGCGAAGTCAGAGGAGTAGGGTGTAAATTTGAGGAACCAATTTCAACAAGACATAATAAATCCCACACCCAAAACAAATCGCCTAACTCATAATAAACGGGAGAGGGGGGTCTGGCCAGCTTGGATTGATTATATACGTGTATCATACCTTATACACTCAACTCCTACAAGCAGGATACATAACCTCAACATTCACACCTATAAGTACAGCTGTTAATACTGAAAATCTCTAAACATTATAAGCTTCTAGTGAAAAATTTATAGCTTTTTAAGAAATATATAAGTAATTAGGTGGAAAGATGATGAGAGATAGAAAACCCCTAAAGCTAATGATTTCCTTGATCATTTCTCACCAAAATACAAAGTATATATAGATTACAAAGAGGATGACTTGAGCCCAAGATAACTATGACAACTCATGATTGACAAATCAAGATAACTATGACACTCATGATTAACAAATCATCCACATATAAATAAACTAATATTGGAAAAAAGCCAATCAAACATATTGATCAAATACGCACCCGCCGTTGGAGCGGGAGGAGGCGGACACTCAAACTGGATCAAAAATCTTTCAAACACAAACGATAGGCATATCCCTTGGAGTGAAGTATAACAGCAATTCACAAAGCTCGAGACTGAAAGAGATTACTTGTTTATTGATGAAACTAACTTGTTGATGGGAAACGTATTTAACAAGTTAAGAGCGGAGCCAAAATCTTTAGATCCAACTTAAAAGCAATTGTAGCAACTTACGAAGGGATAAAAAGTCCCACAAGATGATAATGTCTTTTTATTTTGTTGAGGTAAACAAAATTAAAAGGAGAAAAAAAATAAAAATAAAATAGATTGTGAAAAGAATCGAATGAAAGCATGAATAGAAAGCAAGAGTTAGATATAATTTATGGTGAATTGTTTTGGTTTTTTCATAGCGAACAAATTCAAAAATAATGGCAGACAGACAAATAAGTTTTTATAGGGAATTTATTGCCTCATTATGGCCGACTACTAGGTTTTGATAAAATCAATGGATTATAGATTGATTCTTTTTGAGATGAGAAGAACAGGCTCCATGACGGCCGAACAGTAGGTTTGAGAATGAAGATAGAGGAAGATTTGATTCTTATTTTGGAGATGATAGAAGCGCTCATGACGGCCGACGGTTGGGTTTTGATGAATGAAGATTAAAAGATTGAGTTTCTCTATTAAGAGGCATAAAGTCGGCTCATGAGGACCCGACTGTGGATTAAGGTAGTTGGATAGCACCTATACGACTAGAGGTGTGCAGGCTATTGGGGGCACACACGTTAAACACATAGAAAGCGTTGAAACTTCACGTAAATTTCTAAAAGTAAACCAAAGCACTATAAATGACTAGGACATGATCCTAAGGCTGTCCTAATCATTGTAGCCAGCCATAAAGTTCATTGAGAGTGTGTAGGTTCGTTTATAAGAGATAAGGAGAAGGGAAAAGAGTTGTGATAAGGTTTAACTTAAGGTTTCATGATCTTATCACAATTAGGGTTGGAGTGGTATTTATACACCCTTACCAAGGCCATATGTACAGATCTCAAAACCCTAACAATTCACAAAATTCGTTCTCCACTTCCCTCATCTCTATACAGCCGAATACAAAACCCTTTTTAGGGCTTCTTCTATTTTCGGTACTCCTACACCTTTTCTGGTCTATTTCGGTAGTCACAAAAGGGGCTTTTAAAGTGTGATCTGATCCCACGGCTTTCATAGGAGTTTTAGGTTGTTGGTTTACCTGTTCTCAATAGTGACAACAGTTAGAAACATCTAAGGTTTCGTATAATCCATGTTTCGTGCATTCTGGATCTAATTCGGTGGATCCATTTTACGGTTAAAAAACCCTCTAGATCCCTTTTTTGAATTTTCGGTGTGCTTGATACAAGAGAGGTAAATTTGGCTTTTTTTCAGGGGTGAATTGGAATACACTTGTTGATTGGTACGACGTGATGTTGGGACTAGCATTAGGGCGATGCTTGTTAAGACTGTTTGGTATGAACACTCATAGAGGTGAACAATTTTAGTCACTAATTTTCTAGATCATCAGTTTCGTTTATTTGTCATGTTGGACTACAAGGGTTAGTATTATAATATTTCTTATGTGTTTATATGTATGTTGATTTGTTTATGCAAAACTGAGATCTATATCCTGCTACATCGTAAGATCTAATGGTTATACTTGATTGTAAAAATTCCAACAGTACATCACGATCACTCCGATTAGTTTAATAGTATTACATACGATTTAAACAAGCTAGGGCTGCATGAAATCTTGATATATTGTTTTTTTATTGTTTTATTAAAAAAATATGAAAACTATATGCAATACTTTCCATAAATAATGAATAAACAACTAAATCAACGCATAATGTATATGATAAAAAGAAGAATAGATAAAGAATTAAATGTTAATTAAGCTGCCATGTATTGTCCATTCTTGTTTATCTCGGCCTTAGACTCACCAATCATCTTATATGATGGATGGGTTGATCTAGGTACTTTAGCAGAAAACCTAGTTGAGAAAGTCTTTGTCTCCAATTAGGAACGACTCTTTTGAGACTCAGGCTTATGATGATTACTGCTTTCTATATAAGAGTTTGTCTTCAATTATTACACCAATTTTATGTCTGTTTCAATTACTTATATGTGATATGCCTTGTGTCTAGTCAATATTTGCAAAATAGGCTTTACGAAACTTTTGAAAATGGACTAATACTTATATAGAAATTTGGGTTTTAAATGAGTCAAAATATTAAGCATACTCCTATGACTATATGTCTATTTTCGAAACGGTGTTTTTTGGACAAAATATAATACGACATTAAACATATGAAATTTTGATTTCTTTAGAAGAGCCTTATTTTTTATATGACATCAGTATGGGGTTGAATTACTTTAATTTTATCCCGCCCCACTTACATGCTTCGCATAAGTAGGAATTATTAGAATTACTTTGCCTCGGACCAAGTAGGAGTAACAATATAAGTGTTTGAATCACGATTAGTAATCCCACCATTATGGATAAACAATAAAACTAATGTTAAGTAAAGGGGTTTCTTAACATACAATATCATCATTAGTCAATTGAAAGTACGGCTCACCCATTGTTGGACAAACTATAAGAGAAGTTTAAGGCGGGTGTAGCTACGGCACCCCAAAAGAAGTCAGGTTTTTAATAAGCTTCGCGCTGACCTGTTTCTCCGCTTCTTTGTTCTCAAAATTGGAGCACTGAGAACATTTTATGAAAAAATGAATGTCTATACCGAAAAAGGTTAACAAAATGATTTTTTTTTTTTTTTTTTTTTTTTTTTTTTTGTTTTTTGTGTTTTTTTTTTATTTTTTTTTTTTTTTTTTTCTTAACTTTGTCGCTACAGTGTTTTGCCATCATCATGTACACATGTTGCCACATTTATGTGTAATTCCCATTATATGAATATTAAGTCTATAGCCAGCCAAAACTAAACACGTGCAATTGCTTGACCTCTCTGGTCAGACCTCAGGGCCTTGCCAACCCATGGCGAATTTTTTCATAGGTCAGATCTATGTCAATTTTCGCACGTTCTGTTTTGGTAGACTTAAATCGAGTTACCAGGTCAGACCTCGGACCCGAGACATAAGATGAGACCAAATATGCTTTTGACATTACTATAAGAGTTACTAATGGTCACTAGTCTCATAAATCAAAAGTTGCATTCCATTCAATAAACCTAGTCGCTTACCTCTTGCCCCACTTGTTACACGTTGGTCAAACCATTTTGTAAAAGTGGGAGGTCAAGTTGGATCTTAGTCTTAATATAATTAAGTGGTATTAATTTCTTTAATGAATTTAATTATCACAATACTAATATTTGAACTTTATCTAAATTGTAGATGACATTCTTGTCAGCTAACAGACTAGTCTTCATCGGTTTCCTTTTGAGAGAAACAAAAACGACTGGAACCCAACTTTATCGATTGGTACGACAACAGAGAATGTAACTAGACAATAGAGGATAAGTTTAAAATTACCTAAGCAGCCACTTCCTCCTGCTCCTGTAGCTCCAGTAGGTCACAGCAAAGTTTACTCCAGAAATCATTGCATGCTCGTATTGCTTGTATAAAGATCAAAGTAGATATTCTGGACTCATGCTCGTGACCTGGAAGCCAGAGATCCAAATAAAATTGAAAATCTCCATCTAATGACATGCTAAAGGAGTAAAACTCTGTTTGCCTCAGCAGCAGAGCATGGAGCTTCTTCATACTACGTCTAGATATTTTCATTCTTGCAAGCAGGAAGAAGGGCAGTCTGTCAGCTCTTACGTTTTGAAAATGAAGAGCTAATCTAGACAAATCTAGAGCTGCTTCTGGGGCACCCCGTGACACTTGTGCCTTGATGTCTGAGTTCTGATCATGATCGGGTCTACGACAAAGTAATTGATAGTTTGTGCAGAATATACAATATGGCATAGCCTGGGGAACGACACAGTTAATGAGTTGCATGCTATGCTAAAGCTCCATGAGCAAACTCTGCCCAAAAACAACGCTCCTGCTCTTCATGCAAAGTGAACAAAGCAAAAAAAACCGCAAACCCCAAATGGCTGCAAGGGTCAAAATTCAAGGGACGGAAAAAAATAAGCTCGCTTATGCTCCCAAGCCCAAGATTTCCCCCTCCACCCAAAAGGGAAGATCCCGCCAAGGACTCAATCTTTTCATGAGTGTGTAAGACAGAAACATTGAAAGGAGGAACTGTCCTTAGTATTAGACGTGAGTTGCTAAAGAAGAAAAAGAATGCAATCCTTGAGCTGGTGTTCAGTACTCCTCACTATAGAACTCAATACTGTTCCTTAATAGTATCATGGATACTATGACACTGGTAGTGGTACTCATATTTGTAAATACAACGCAGTGGTCTAAGGCAAGTAGGAAACTGAAGTCGGGGCTCTTAGCTTGTACGTGGCAATGGATCCAACGTGGAGCTGTTGAAGCAATTGGCGTTTTTAATTTATGTCCTCCCGAGTGGATTAGAAGATTGTTTTGAACAACTGTCTTTAAGCTCCTTCCTAATTACTAGAGGAGTTATTTTCTTGTATTTCCTTTTGAACGAAGATGGTTTTATTAACCGCTTTCGAGACTAATTGCAATCAAGTTTCTAGGAATAACATGGTTATTTTAGTGCTGGATCCCAGGGATGGAATATTTTGTAAATTGATTTGTCAAATTACTTATCGCAAATGATATTTTATATATACTGTAATCAACAAAAGAGCCAAGTTTTAGACGTTGGACTCTGCTCTCTTTGGTCATTGTCGTCTTGACACATCAACAAGAAACGCATTGAGAAGTTTGCACATGAAGGACTTCTCCAATTCAATAGACCTTAGGACTTTTAGAGAAAAATGCATCACTAGTGTATGTAGGGTGAGAAAGAATGCAAAAACCTTCACACATCAAGTGGAAAGGGCAATAGTACATACTGTAACTATACACACCGATGTTTTGAGGCCCATTCTTAAATCACATCAAGGCAATGAAGCAAATCTACTTCGTCACTTCACTGACGACATCAGATCTTTATGGTTAAGTTTACTATGTTAAAGCATAAACATGAAATGTTTGAAACATCAGTATTTAAAGTAGAAGAAAATCAACTCGGTAAGACCATAAAATCGCTACGTTATGATCGTGGGGGCGAGTATATGAGTCAAAAGTTTTTGGATCATCTTAAGGATCATGGGATTATCGCCCATCGTACTCCTCCTTACATGCCACAACACAATGGTGTGTCGGAGAGGAGAAACAGAACCCTAGTAATTAATGGTTTCGATCCATAATAGTCCAAACAACATCTTCCACAGTCCTTTTGGATTAGCTCTTGAGACTGCTTAGCACGCATTCTCAATATGGTTCTAACTAAGAAGGTTGAAAAGACACCAACGAAGTATGGGCATGGCAAGCCCGCTAAGTTGTCTTACTTAAAAGTCTGGGATTGTGAGGTCACTCTCATGTTAAGCGAGATACTCTTACCCAGCCTGACAAATTAGAACCCAGTGTCTATTAAATATATCTTAGTAGGATACCCAAAGAAACAATTTTATATTCTTATCTACTACCCACCCGAGAAACAAAGTCCTTGTTTGCTCGGAAATTCTTAATTTTCATTAGAGAATAGTCCTATAACTGCAAGAAGTAATGGGAGTTTAGAAGATCTGAAATTATTCAAGGAAGAAAGATAGCATCCTTCTATAGACACTAGCTTAAATCATGAAGAGGATGATCTAGAAATAGATGAACCTAAAAGTGATATCATTCCCATTCGTAGGTCCACAAGGACACGACGTCCCACAGATCGTATGTTCTTATACATCGATGCTGAGGAGCATGAGTTAGGGGATCTTGGCAAACCCGCTAACTATAAAGCTGCATTGTTAGACCCTGATCTGATAAATGGCACACACACACACACACACACACACACAATTCAATCCATGAAAGACAACGAAGTTTGGGACTTAGTTGATCTTCCTCCTAACGGCAAAACCGTTGGTAGCAAGTGGCTCTTCAAGAAGAAGACCGACATGGATGGAGCTGTACACACCTATAAAGCTCGTCTTGGTGCGAAGGTGGGCTATACACAAACCCCAGGTATTGCGATTATGAGGAAACATCTCTCCTAGTTGCAGACATTATATCTATTAGGATCTTAATAGCAAAACAACTTATATGACATGAAATTTGGCCAAATGGATGTCAAAACTTCCTCCTCAATGGTGTATCTCATGAAGAGGTTTAACTTGGAGCAACTTGAAGGTTTTGTTATCAAAATATCCAAAGAGAGTATGCAAGCTCAAGCGTTCCATTTATGGGCTTAAGCAAGCATCAAGGCAATGGAATAAACGATTTGATGATGAAATTAAGAAATTTGGTTTCACTCAAAATCATGATGAGCCATGTTATATTCTAGAAAGCTAGAGGGATAATGTTACACATATTCCTAAACTGTATGTGTCGATGACATATTGATCATGGGAAACAACATTCCAATGTTACAAGGTGTAAAATCCTACCTTGGAAGATGTTTTTTTGCTATAAAAGATTAGGTGAAGCTGCATATTTTTCTTGAATCAAGATCTATAAAGAAAGATCATGGCGGTTAATTTGGTTTGTGTCAAGTGCTTGTATCGAGAAACAATTTAAAGCGATACCACATGGAGAATTCCAAACGTGGAAGTATCCCCATGCAAGAAAAGCTTAGATTGAGTACATCACAAAGTGCCTCAACACCTGCTGAATTAAAGCGCATGCAAAATGTTCCATATGCCTCAGCTGTGGGTTCTATATGTTGCTGTGAGATGTACTGTCGCTCTGATGTTGCGTCACAATCAGATCATAACAAGCAGAATTTTAAACAGAATCCAGGGTGATCTTCACTATACTACTGTGTCAAAAAATATTATCTAAGTATCCCAGGAATACTAAGGATATGTTTTTCTTAGTTTACGGAGGTGATCTAAAACGAAAGCTCGGGGTTTTAACAGCTGTTGCTACATTGAAGCTGGATATCTACGTATGCTGAAAACCACAAGTCTCAACTGATATGTGTTCGTTTTGAATGGAGGTGTTGTTGATTGGAAGAGTGCCAAGCAAAGCATTTTCGCTACTTCTATAACACCCCCATTTTTGACATATAGCAGCGGAAGCTAATCTAGGGTATTATTTCATAGTACAACAGTCATAATCATAGAAAACAACTCGAAAGAGACGTTTTTAAAAGATAAGTTATTCATCATTATTACATCAAAGTTTTTTTACAAAACAGAGGTCTCCAAAATCTACATGAAAACCAAAAGTTTGAATGATAACAGTTTAGCCATCTTCAAGTCTGTGCCCACTCCGTGCATAATAATGTTCAGTTAACCCGAGAATAAACATGGTAAAAAGTTCAACACAATGTTGTGTGAAATTCAAGTTTAAAATAAATAGTGTGAATACAAGTCTCATCAGATGGGTTAACGATTGAGTTATACACCCAAAACGTTTAATAATTGCATGAAACAATTATTATGGAAAACAGTATTAATGCTCTAAAGTCTCATGCACTCACTGACTAGTGTATATATCAATAATGATATACATAAAGATAATGCCCTCGTGTAGGTTAATTTCCATATACTTATGAGTTTCAAAAATAGTGCGTATTGGTTCCTATCCGCTAACACAAATGAGATTCATACAACCCCAATAGCCCTATTACACACTATTCACGTTTACACTGCCAGAGATTAATGGTCCATGATGTGGGGGTCTTGGCATAAAGGGACTTAGACAACAAACGCAATTAATATACAAGATACATCCATATAAAAAACAACTTTATTCCATGTTTATAGCATGTAATCCCTCTCAAGGGTTTATGTACTAGAAGATTTTAAAAGTGTGAGTCTATGAACTAAAACCTTAACAGTAAGGGGAATCTGATTGAATGAAAAAAAGTATATCAAGTGAAATTAATGGCAAAAGTAAGGACTTAGACAATAATATATTAGGATAGCATACAGTTGGAAAAACACTCGCATTCATGGTTTATATGTATTACTTTGATTTATTAATTTATGAAAATATTGTATCACTGTTCGGGCCATCATAATTCAGAGTTCATGTAGTAAACGTTTGAGGAGCCAGGACACTTTAAATTATAAATCCAGGAAACTCGTCAAAACGTATACCCAAATGAAAATCCTTACATGAAGCTCCCTAGTAACGTGATACGATAAGATTTTAAGTTTCTTCAAAAGTTAGTCGATGATAAATTACGTTAAATATATAACGTAATTGTTTTATAATGCGTCGATCGATGATCAATAATGATAAATGTGTCGGGTTTTAATAAAATCGAGTCTTACAAATATTAATACATATTTTTATAATTTATATAAAAATATTATATTTTAGATTTTTAGGTTTGCAAAAATGGCAATATATACCCTTGGTTTATAAACTTTTACAAGTTTAGTCCTTTATATATAAAGTATATATAATTTAAACCTTTAACTTTAGAACTTGGAAAAATAGGTCCTTATAGTTATAACTTTAGAATAATGACATTTTCAGCCCCTCTAGTTATAAATTTCAGAAAGTTACGATATATACCCCTATGCATGAAAACATTTGCAAATCAAGTCCAAAAAGCCATGCAAGCTTATTTTAGGGTTCCAAATGATATTTTCATGTTATAGCTTATTAGAATAAGCAAAAATAAGATGTTCTAACGTAATAAAAGTTTAGAAAAAGGATTCGTTAGCCAGAAAATCAAAACAGGTCATTTTTAGGGTTTTAGTAAAAAACATATGGGTTTGAGGATTCAAGGCTTCAAACAAGAGTTTATATATGATCTTAAGAGTATTATGGACATTATAATACAGATTATAAGCTTATTGAACAAGATTTTGAGCTTACTTGAGCTAAAATGGGTCGAAATCGGGTTTTCGGGTTCGTACGCTTAATAATGACTTTAAGGGCTTCTTTTTCTTGGTTCTGGCTTCTATTATGATCTTAGGGACCTTCTACTTCTTCCTTAGATAAGCTAGAACTCCATTTGTGTGTGAGATAAATGTTTGAGGTGTGATTTAAAAGGGTGGGGGAGTTTAGCTATTTATAGGGGTGAAAACCCTTGTTGGCCAAGTTTTAAGCTTAGAGTAAGGATCAAGGGTGTAGGTGGTATGACTAAGGAAGGCTATAGGTGAGTATGGAAGGCTAGAAGTGTAGCTATGAATGGTAGAGGGTGTTGGAGGGGGTTCGGCTACCAAGGGTAACAAGGCCAAACTTGGTGGCTAAGGTGGTGATGGAGGTGCTTGGTAGGTTGCTTAGTGATGTGGTGGTGATGTCATAGAGGTGGTAGGATGCTAGATTGGCTAAATATGTGTTAAAAATGGATAAAAAGGGGTGTCGGGTTCATTTTATTTCGGGTTAGGGTTTTTTGGTTTTAATTCATGGATTAAGGTTAGGTTTAGAGATAGATTAGGGTTTAGGATTAAGGTTTAGTGTTAGGATTAGGGTTAGGATTAAGGATTAAGGTTTAGGGTTTAGTTTTAGGTTTAAAATGAAATTAGGGTTTTAGTTTTTGGTTGAAAGTGAAATTAGGGTTTAGGGTTTTATTTTTAGGGTTTAGGATTTTAGATTAGGGTTTAGGATGAATTAGGGTTTAGGTTTAAGGTTTAAAAGTCATGCATTAAGTGCTTGTACCTTGTACTAAGGTGGTGGTAAGAACCCAAAGTTATTTAGGAGGTAAAATGACCTAGTTTGACTTTCTTGCATTATTGACTTATACATTGAGCTTTAATGTGTTGTAACTTGATTTAGGAGGGAAAAGATATTCAAATGTTGTGTATTGATACTTATACATATGCTTTAAAGGCTTGTACATTCATTTTATATGTATACATTATATATAATTAGGGTTTTGATATAAACGTTAACGTTTAATGCTTGTTTTGAAATAACATTTTGAAAAGTATGTTATATGGATAATGTACTTGGTAAAAATGATATTAAGATATTGACTTGACATATTAGGATGTTTACATGATATAAAAATAGATAGAGATGGCATTGGTAGAGGTTGCATGAGCTCGTTTACTTTAGAGATGCAAGTTACGTTGCATAATGAGATAAAAAAAATTCCCTGTAATAAGGTGGTATATATATAATAGATGGATATTACAGTGCATCTAATTTAATAGATGAATATTTACATTTATGAAAATTGCGGGTTGTTATAGTCTCCCTCCCTTAAAAGAAATCTCGTCCCGATATTTAGTTGGATGCCGGAGTGGTGTTTGAAAACAGATGTGGATATTTGGCACGAATTTGATCTTCTTGTTCCCATGTAAATTATGGTCCTCTTTTAGAGTTCCATCGTACTTTGATTATAGGAATACGACTATGTTTCAGTTGCTTGACTTCTCGATCCATAATCTCCACTGGTTCTTCCACAAAGTTGAGTTTATCATCAAGTCGAAGCTCTTTCATTAGAATGACAAGGGATTCGTTAGATAAGCATTTCTTTAGATTAGAAATGTGGAAAGTACTGTGGACATTACTAAGCTCTTCAGGAAGCTCTAGTTTGTATGCCACTGTGTAGGTCCTTATTAACAGGATCTGAATGAGCCTTGAATGACTAATAGTCCTTTGAATAAATCCAAAGATACTATAAGAGACGATGACTGTGAATATAAATATTGACGCGGAATATCAACAATTATACCAAGACGAACACAAGAACAAATACTAAAATTGCTATTACTATTACTATTTGATTGTGAATACTCAATCAACTGATGTTTACAATACTATTCTATGTTCGTTTTATAGGCTTAAGGAACCCTAAACGCGTTAAGAGTCATACTTATTCTTCCTAAATCATCGCCTAAATGAAAACTATTACTTAAATTACAAAAGACTTTAACTGTATGACCAAGCAGTATTAACTTTTAATTCTGCAGACTTAAGTAATGTTGGCAGACTTAAACTTGCCCTTACAAGACTTAACTTCTATACTAACAGTATAATATTTTAGCTATCAGTACTAAATATTAATAAAAGACTTTATCCTTTAATAATTCAGTATTTAAGTCTGTTTACAATATTTTCCTATAAATCTCCCTAAATGATCTTCATTAATGATCTTCAAGTTTCTTTGTCTTGGCTTCACTTTGGCTTTAGTGGATTGTCATTGATCATTATGGTCTTCAAAATATTATGTCTTTAAGTCTTCAAATATTAACAGAAAATCTTGTCTCATAGAACTCCAATATTGTCTGCAAACAAATTTTAGTTGTGGCAAAAATACTACCAGCGATAAAACGGATGTGTTGTGTCATTTTAATAGAAAGAGTTTGTTTGGACTAGCATAGGTTTAGGTTTGTAAGGACCCTTGGTAAATGATTTCCTTTAGTTTTTGGGCAAATCATAAGCTTTTTTATAAACGATTATGGTGTTTTATATTTTCCTGCGTGAAGGTTGGAGAGGTGTTGCAAATGGCGTGCTTGCAGTATTTTTGTATAGGGGGAATTGATTAAACTTACATGTGGGGGTTGGGGAATTATGGTTAGGGTGATGGGAGGTATAATTTTGTAATTGGGGGTTGGGGATTTGGGAGGGTGGGTGTTGTTGGTTATGTTGGTGAGTGATTGTTGTGGGGTGGTGGGGTGGGGTGTTGGGCGTTGAGTTTGGGGGGGAGTGTGGGTGAGGTTGGTTAGTGTTGGTGTGGTTGGTTTGGGGTGGGCAGTAGTTTTTTGGTTTTATATTTTGTGTTAGGGGGGGGGGGGTGTGTGGGGGGGTGTGGGGTGGTGGTGTATGTGGTTTGTTGGTGGTGGGTTTGGGGGGGGGCTGGCTTATGGGGGTGGTGTGAAGAGTGTGTGGGCGGAGTTGGGGGTGGGGTTTTGTGGGGGGAATGGGTGGGGGCGGGGGGTCTGCGTGTGCGGTGGTTTTTATTGTGGAGTTGCGTGGTGGGGGTGGGAGGGTTGTGGGGGTCTGGGGGGTGGGAGGGGGGTGGGGTGGTAAGGGGGCGTGGAGGTGTGGTTGGTGTGTGGGGGTGGTGGGTGTGTGCGGGTTGTTGTGAGGTTTGGTGTTTTGGAGGGTTTGGGGGGAGCTCTGGTGGTGTTTGGGATTCGTGGTGGGGGGTCTATGGGGGGTGAATTGTTTCTTGGGTTGATGGTAATTAGATTGGGGTGGTGGGGTTGAGGATGGTTTTGGGGGGGGGGTGGGGGTTTGGGGGTGTTATGGAATGGTGGGGGTGTGGGGTGGGTGGGTGAGAGTTATTTTTGTGTTTGTAGGTCGAGGTGGGTGAAGGTTTTGCGGGTTTTGGTTTGGGTGAGCGGCACAATTTGGAGTTTGGTGGGTTGGGTGTTTTGGTGTGGGTTGTTTGGAGGGGTTTGGGGGGGAGTGGGGGGGGAGGTAAGTTGGAGTGTGGGGTTTGTGGGGATTGGGGTGGCTTGGCTGGGGTGGGGTAGGGTGGGGTTTTTGTGGTTTTATGGTGTATGAATGGGAATATAATGCTTTGTGTTAAAAAAAATTAAACATTTAGTATCATATTTGTATTATTATCTAACTATTTTAATTGAATTTTTTTTTAACAATTTTTTGATATTTATTATTCCTAAATATAATTTTGAGGAATTTGTTTAATTTGAGAGCATGTGTAATCGTTGAGGAAATCAAATTTTACGATTTTTTTTGGAGAGTATGTCTTTTCATATTTTGACTCTAAAATTTATTTTTATTTGAGAATCTTTTTTTTTTGAATATTTGATAAATTCTACAATTGATGAGGTTCTTTACTAAGCAGACGTTTGCTCTTGGACTAGTTAGTTCTTATGTCTGTTAGACATGGTAAACTAAAGACCATTTGTTGTGTGGTGGTTAGTCAACACTCAAACCCTTTCTGCCTCTTCATGAATCCGATGTGGCTAAGTAATCATCATTGAATCCTCAAATTCTTACAGCTGCTGTTTTACAAATTTGATCAGCTCCAAAGACATAGTCTTTCTTCTTAGTTTCTACTTCAAATCCACATCTTGTAAATAGCACTCCTTGGTTGAGGGTATATGTTTTCTACAAGCATATGAATGACTAGGTCCAATTACTTGTCATTAATAGTATGTACCCCTGAGGAACTTGTTAATTTTTCAGCTAATTATCTTTACAATTTATGCTGTTTATCCCAAAAGTCAGCAGTGTCACCTTGATTAAACATTATTATCAGATCTCCCCAAAGCATCTTATCAAAGCCTTCAGGAATTTCATCTTGATATTCTTCCATTACAAGTTCATAGACAGCCTTCAAGTCTTCTCTGTCAAAGATTGATAGGACTCCCATCAAGGTGCGGAAGAATCTCTTATTTCCATTACTCCTTGTTACCCGATTCATATAGTCATCTTCCAAAGGTTTGGTTGGATCAAATTGAGGTTTAGTTGTGAGGAAGAATGACTGCCATTCAACAATGGGATATTGATGATCAAGAATCTCAACATCAACCACTTTATCTTCATCAGGAGCTATATGTAAGCATATCTTTAAGTCATCTTTTTCTTCTCTGTGAGACCAGAGGTTTACTTTCTTTCTGTTTGCCTTTTAACTTTCTTCTTATGACCTAACTTCCTTTTCTTTGCTCCTTCTTCCTCTTTAACTTCCTCATGGACAGATTCATCCTTCTGTTCTTTCTCTTTATCAGCAGCTTGCTCATTCATCTTCTTGATTGCTCTTTCATCTTCTTCAGATCCAATAGCCACAAAAGTCTGATCTTGCTTCTTATATCTCTCATACAAGACTTGGATCTCCTCAAAGGATTTAGACTTTAACTCAGCATGCTTCTTATTTGCAACATGTTTCAGATAAGTGATCATTGATTTCTAAGCTGAGATAGATATTGTGGTGGTTGTTTTGATAGCAGCATATCTTTGTTCTTGCAAGAACTTCTTTGGGCAGCAATAGTGTCATGTAGAAACTTTGCTCTCTCCTAAATTGAATATTGCTCCCTTTCTTCTTGTTGGAACTTTCTGCATGGATCTGATCTGCATTTAGTCTTGCTTGAATGATAGTAAAATGCAGTTTGCAAGTGCTTCTTTTTTGCAGCTTCTTCCTCTTGCTCTACTATCTTCTAGCCAGAAGTGCATCAAGAATCACATTTGTTTTGTGTTTCAACATTCCATTGTAGCTTGCAATCTTGTGCTGCCTCTAAACCTGCGATGCTCTTTGAAGCTTTTTTTTTTTTGAATTGTTTTTTTCTTTGATTGCTTGAAGTTCGGCTTTATTAAAGTCTTCTTCAGTCATTGGATCTTTTCCTTTTCTCCTTTGGACTCTTTCTGTCTCACCAGTATTAAGTTCAGCAGTATTAATTTCAGTAGTATTAACTTGAGCTGAAGGTGTACTACCAGTATTAACTTGACTTTCAGCAGGATCTTCAAAATCTAAGACCTTGGTAGGAGTGGTTGTAGATTTGGGTTTCCTTCTGTAAATCTTGCTACCAAGAGGGGCTTGTGATCCCTTAAATCCTTCAGAAGCTACATTAGTTAGATTGTGACAGGCCTCTAAGGTAGAAGACTTTATTTGATCTGCTTGAGCCTCCCTGAATCCTTTGCTTTTTTCTAGGAGTAGCCAAATTTTTTCCTTGATCTGTTGGAGGAAGGGAATGTTTTTCTTTGGGGATCCTGACCCTCTGCATCCTCTTCATCCTCAGTTTCCTCTCTTTTTCTCTTCTGCCTCAACTTATTTTCTAGCTTCTTGACCTTCTTTATGAATAGAGTCTTGTCTATGGTTCCCCTTTGATAGCCATGCTTCTTTAAAAAGGTAGATTAGTGTGCATACCAGCTAGAGGAGTTGTGTAGCCCTTACAAGGCTTTAACACTTATTACACTTTCTTGGTGTGATCAGGAGTCTAACCAAACCAGGAGGTTGAGAGACATAAACCTCCTCTTCAATTGTTGCCATAAAGAATGCACTCTTAACATCACTTTGATAGACTGTAAACCCCATTTATGGGCAAAGGCTAAAAATAACCTTATGGCTTCCAACCTTGCCACAGGTGCAAAAACCTCATCATAGTCTATCTCTTCTTCTTGCCTATGACCTTGAGCTACCAGCCTTGCTTTGTTCCTGACAACTACTCCCCTCTCATACCTTTTGTTTCCTGTATACCCATTTAGTTCCTAGCACCTTTGCACCATTGGGTAAATCAAACAAGGACCCTACTTGTTGAAGCCTTGAAATGCAACTGTTCTTCTGCATAGCTTCAACCAGCTTTTTCTTCAAGAGATTCTAAGATTTTCCTCGGTTCTGATTAGATAAAAGCAAGCAAAAAGGACAAATGTTGTTGTTCTATATGATTGCTTCTTTGCTGTGCTTGTATGAAGGCTCACTAGAGGCCTGAGCTTCAAGTGATCTTCTTGAGAGAGTTCTAGTCTGAACAGGTTGTATTTGGGATCTCCAAGGATTTGACTTTGAGATATGAGCATTATGAATAGCACCTTCACCAAGTGTTATCCTTCTTATATCCATCCTAGACTTCTAACTCTACAAACATCACTACTTCCTAATACCATGTAGCCTATGCTACCTCCAAAGGTAACAGATCCTCTATTGAATTCTTCAAAATCCTACAGTTGATCCTAGTTACCTGTCATGTGCCCTGAGCATCCACTATCAAATATACCTCTATTTACCATGTTCTTCAGTGGATGTTCCCGCACATGAAAAAGCTTCATCAGATGAGGCTTTTGCTAATAAACAAGTGTATGCTTTTGAAGAAACAACATTTTTCATATCAAAGGTATACATGTTGTGTTGCCTAGGAACTTTAAGAAGGACCTGATTTTCATCAGGCATCTTGAAGTCAGAGGACACCACAAAACACTCTTTTTCAGTAAAAAGTACATTTAGCTTTTTATCACATATCTGAGATATGGAGAATAAGTTAAAATGTCCAAGTTCTTTCACAAAAGCCACATCATCAAAAACTAAATTTCCTAATCTAATTGTACCTTTTCCACTGATACTACCTTTACTTCCTCCAAAAGTAACAGATCCCACTTTGGACAGTTCTTGATAATCTTCAAGATGGGCCCTGTTACCAGTCATGTGCCCAGAACATCCACTATCAAAAATACCTCTATGCTCCATATGCTTCAGTGGATGATCCTGCACAATTAAAAAGAGATTAGTTTCTCTTTGGGACCCAGGCCTTCATAGGCTTGGGTCTGCCTTGTGGACCTCTAGAAACATTAACATTTGAATCAGGGGTTGGTCCACTATTGGTATTGGAGAGTGGTATTATTTTTCTCCAAACACAACCTGCTGAGGTCTTAACAGCAGTGCCCATTTTTCCCTTAACAGCATATTTATTTGACTTGTGTGCTGTATTCCTTGAAAAGGGTCTATTTACAGGTGATCTTTGTTTTGAAAAACATTTCTTTGGACTTTTAAGATTCACCTGAGAAGGTTTAGGGCTTGTGTTGTTTGATACTGGTCTATTTACTCTACCAGTATTAACATGCACACTACCAGAATTAACATGTTGCTTGCCAGTATTAAATCTAGAAGCACCAGACTTAAATTGAGTGCCAGAATTAACATGCACACTACCAGAATTAACATGAGTGCCAGAATTAACATGCACACTACCAGAACTAACATTTTGCTTGCCAGTATTAACATTTACCCTACCAGTTTTAATAGTTCTGCTAGCAGTACTAAAGTTGGGTCTAATGTTACTTAGTTGTACAGGTCTGGGAGTGAACTGATTTGCTTTATTCACCCTGTTAGTGTTAGTCCAGGCTGGTCTAGCTTGCCTAGCATCAACATGAATCACCCTTTTGCTCTTAAGAGCAGCTTCCCTTGCCATCTTCTTCTCATAATAGTCACAGTCCTTAATCAAGTGACTAAGACTTCCACACACAAAACATGGTTTTCTTTCAAAAGAATATCCTGCACCTAATTCCCTTTCCATTCTTTGATTCCAATTCTGTCTATTATATGAAGGAATAGGTGAGGAAGTCACTGGTGTCCTAATTGGTTGCCTAGGAGATTTTACATGCTGTGCACAACTAGGGTCAACTGTTTGTGTGGGTTTGGGCATTTGTGGTTGAGTCTTTTGGGTGGTATTGGTAACTTGCTCAATAGAAGGTATAGGAATATGGTCATGGATGGGGTCATTATTGACTGAATGGTCAGATACAGTTCCTAGCTCCCCATCACTGTCATTGGATTGACAGGTTGAGTAATGAGTGGAACTATCATTTGACACAGCTCCAAGCTCCCCATCACTGTCATTGGATGGACAGATTGAGAAAACAATGGAGCTAGCATTAGACACTGTAGGACTAGGAGATTGAGGTTGAGGTCCATGTTTACCATACACATACAAAGAATCATCTATGTCCTCCTGTGCCCTAGGGGTATAATCACCACTAAGAGGAGGGGGGACACCTTTGTATTCTACCTGTTTGAATCTGCTGTAAAGTGGGATATCATAATATCCTTCATCTGTTTCCCTAAGAACAAAAATACCTCTACTCATCTCTTCCTCATATCCTAGGACCTCAGCATTTGACTTTATGCTATGTCCTAAACCTAGCTTAACAGTTGAGCTCATCCCACAATCAATAAGCTTCCAAAGATTTTTAGAAGATGCAAACCAAGAATCAACAATTTTTTGTAAAGCATCTTTGTCTTTGACAGCTTTCATTCCTATTCTTCTATACTTTTTCAGCTTTTCATCTTTTTCAAAAATTTGATTAGCTTGAAAATTTAATTTTTCATTTAAGGAAGATTGCTGTTTGTGGGAGGCTTTAAGCTGAGATTCTAATTTCTTAACAGCTAACTTATGAGCAACTAAGGCAGCTTGGTTATCACCAAATTCAGATTAGCAAATTACATCATACTATAGCTTGAAGAGCATTAGATAATCTAAACATAATTTAGGAGACACATTGATCCACTATGTAATTCACAGAGAAAAGCGCATTAGATGCATGATTGAAGTGATCCGTTATCATGCAGTCTGCTCTACGCAATTGATTTGACCTCATCCATGTCATCAAGGCTTTCCTATTCAGTTCTCACTGGCTTCCTATTTGCATATTTACTTCGTAGTTCCATTACCACCAATCGTGGTCTTGTATGAGCTGCTCCAGATCTACTTTTGGCACAATCATCCATGCATGAAAAACGTCTGAAGAAGATCTTTTGAACAAGCCCATTAAACAAAAGATGTTTCTAGCTTTCCCCTTTCTTTCTCATCACAAACTTGTTCTTTGCCTGTGTGGTTGAAGGAAGAACCCTGTATACACCATCCGATACCTTTGGTGACTTCTATCCTCATGCTTGAGTTCCCTTCTGAATTACTTCCAGACCCATACTATAGTACTCAAGAACTAGATGTTTCCATCTCCATCGCCGCGAAGTATCATAAATCATCCATTTGAAGAACGGGCAGTTTAGAATGTTTGAGACAAGTGTGATTGTGGCCTGGATACATTTGAGGTGGGTTTAGCCAGGAGCATCTCCTTTGATATGGAAATGCTGGTGACAGAGCTTAGACCAATCCAAAAGTGAAAATGTCATACAAAGATCGATCGAGAAGCACAAGAAAGTCACTACTCTGTCATTCATCCATAACATTAATAGTAGAATAGAAAAATTAAACGGTGTTGCTGACAAATGACTGAAAGTTGATTTTGGTAGGAATAAAGTTTTGATCTATTTCAACCGTGATGTAGAGTCCCTTTTAGGGTGGTCTCCTGATACCAATTGTTGGTAAACTTGTTGAGACTCCTTAACTCAACGATAACAGGATCTCAAGATGAAGAACCTGAAGTATAAACGACTTAATAGACCTTGTGTACATAAATCACTAAGAGATCAGATGAAGAGACAAATAAGCCGTGAATAAAAATATTAGACGCGAATATCATATCTAAATACACAAGAATGAACACAAGACCCCCAAATACAAAATAAGAATTTGCTATTTCCTACTAAAATACTATTTGAATTGTGAATATCGATCAAATTCAGCCAGTTAGTATTTATTCAATACAAATACAATGTTATCCTCATTTTAATGTAATTATAGACTTAAGAAACCCTACACCGCGTCAACGGGTAGAATGAATGCTCTCTAAACTCAACTTCCTATAGCGTTAAAATCAAATGGCTATCCTTGATAACTATTACTGTCTAACATCATCTACACCAGCACTTAACCTAGTACCTAAAGCCCAACTGCTACAGTAACAACTAATAATACATAGCCAGCGCTAAACATCACTAGAGACCCGACCGGCAAGTCAAGGGCACAGTAATCACCTAATAACGACACAGACTTCACACTGTCTTAGCTCCCAGTATAAATTCGTATTTAACTACATAATAACTTCCCCTAACAAGTCTAGTCAAGAACATATTATAAATACCAATAATTAAGTATTCCAACTATGTTTTCTAAATATGTGGGTCAACATTAATCAAATGTATTCAATACATTCCATAAACAAAACTGTAACTCCTCAATCAACCATATACCACACTCAATTAAACTTCACAAACAACATAAGTCTTCCAATATATCATAATAGTGCTTCAATCAACAAAAATGTCTTCAAACCATAAAGTTCCTTCAATCACTCATTAATGTCTTCAATCAACAGTAATGTCTCCCTACGTTGAAACTAATCTCTTTTAATATTGACTAGATCAGCATTAATATTTAACAATATAAAAGCGCACCTGCTTTAATATTCCAACATTTAAGACTAAATAAGGACTAAAATAATAATAAGCTCTAGCGAGCGTATAAATGGTGCTCCAAAACCCTTAATGAATAATGTCGAGTAGAGACACATGACACCCCTTTTTTACGCATTCGAAACGAGCTTAATCGCAAACAATAAGTTATTTGAGAAAATAAAGACAAGAAAAGAGAAAAAGATGAGATAGCACAAAGCTATTTAGAGGAATATTATTCAAAAGTCATTAAGCTAAAAGTGCTGAAAATATTTTAGATCTAAAATCTAAAATCTACCCACACACTAAAAGATGCGTTAATCACAGTGAACTTGGATCGGGTATAATATTTAAAGACTATTAGATCTACAGCGTACATAAACTATAAGTCGAGTAGGAGACTCATGACATCCTTTTTAGCATTCGAATCGAGCTTAATCAAACAATAAACATTTTTGAAAAAGTAAAGACAAGAAAAGAGAAAAAGATGAGATATGCAAAGTTATTTTAGAATTTATTCTAAAGACAATAAGCTAAAAAAAAAGATGAAAACTTAAGATCTAAATCTACCCGAAACTAAGGTGTTCAATCAAGTGAACTTGGATCGGGTATATTTAAAGATTTAGATCTAAGAAAAATAAGCTTGAATAAAAATAAGCAATCGAAAAATAAGCTAAAATAAGCTCACTCAAAAAGCTCTAAATAAAAAACAATATAAAATAAGCTAGTCTAAATAAGCTATGGAAGTAGTTATTTAGAATATAAGCTTAAGAGATGGGATCCAAAAATAAGCTATAAGCATGAGCTTATTTGGATATAAGCAAAAGAAAAGAAAGAATAGAAGAAGAATAAGCATAAAAAGAAAATAAGCATTAAGAAATAATAAGCATTTCATAAAAACAAACCTTAAACATCTTCATTAATAAGCTCAAAATCTTTATTACAATAAGCTAAAAATTATACTACACTACTCCTAAATCTACACCTACTACTATAAAAAAAATAAACTTAAAAACTAACTCCCCATGAGCTGCTGCGTCTATTGTATTTATAGCCCAAAGTAGGTGGGGGCATTTTTATCCTTTCAAGCCATTCTGACGCGTCTTAGAGTAAAAGTGGGGGGTATTTTCGTTATTTCGTCCCAACTACTATCATATAGCGTACCTCGTACGCCAGCTGGATCCACCAATGAGAGCATGCCACGTAGCCTTGTAGAAACCTCGTACCTACAATCCTATGAACAGTACCTCGTATTTCAATGATTAGCTTGCCACGTGTCACCACTTGAGTTGTGCCACGTGGCCTGCCAGCCATCATCGGAGCCACCACCGGACCACCGGTTAACGGTGCTCAACGGTGGCAGTCAACGGTGGCCAACGACGGTCAACAACGGCGGACCACCGCCGGACCACCAGTCAACGGTGGTTGACCGCCAATCAATAGCCGGGTCTGGCGGGTAATAGGCCAGGTCAGGATCGGGTCTTGGGCCGGGTTTGGATCGGGTCTTGGGCTGGGTCAGGTCCGGTCGGGTCTGGGTCCGCCACGTGGTGCCACGTGTCAGCTGACGTGGCGTGGAGGGGATATTACCCTCTTGCGTTTCGAACCCCCGACCTCTTGGATAAAGTTTTAACTCAACCAATGAAACCAACAGCGCTAGGCAGTGTTTCATTTATATTATACCAAATTTAATATATAACCCTCTTTTGGCCTAGTTCATTTATACTAGTATTAAAGGTTCAAACAGGGACGAAAAAAGTTCAAAATAAAAAGGTTCAAATATGAAAGGCCGGTATCGTTGGACTTGTAATTTCGTACTCTTTCCAATGGTGTGATTGAGGAAAATTGACGACTTCGTTTCAACCTCGATAAACATGAAAACGTCATCGAAAGTCACCCAAAAATTACCCTTTTTGCTTTGTTTTCAATCCTTTGTACCTGTAAGACATAAAAACACAATACAAACATATTTGCAACATATTTATCTATATTTTAGTGTTTTAGTCCGTTTATTAGCATTTTCTAGTGTACAAATGATGTGTGTTTTAGCACATATCAGCCATCTAATTCCAACTTTAGATATGGGTATATATGCATTAACAATTTTAAGCCAAGACGTAAAAACCGAAATTCTGGAAGTGACTCATATCATGGACTTGTATCTCCTAATCTATAAATGGTAAAAACACATGGCTTTCACTCTTGGAAAGAACTTGAAATCTAGTTTTTAAAACTTTAAGCCAATCAATCAACCCATTTTCCAATCATTGGGAAATGGATTTTTACTAACCGTAAGTCAAAACAGAAAGTTGACTGAATTTCTATTCCATACGGAAAAGACCATAATTCCTAATATATAATAGCAATGGATGTGAGGACAAATGCTGGAGCTTCTCTAAGATGTCTAGTACTTACCCATGCTTTAAAATTGAAACGTTTAGTTCAAAAAACTAGAGATTAACATGTTTTCTAATCAAAGGTCCAGACTTGACCTATTTTCGTATTTTCACCATAACTTACTCATCCGGAGGAATTGGTTGAGAATCCAACTATCACATGATGCTAAGACCTATATCTATTCAACCATATACTTTAATCATAGGCTTCAGGTAAAAATATTTAAGAAAACATACGTTTTTGCTACTGATTTAAAACAGTTCATATGAAATCCATCCAAACCTATTCTAAACTCATCCAAAACACAATCAACCCTCATGCAATGCTACTACACATCTCCTAAACATATCTCATACTCTACAACATAAATTTTTAGATCAAACCAAAGATCATAAGATCAAGAACATGCATGCCCCAAAAGAATCAAAATCAAGCACATGCATCTTCATAAAAATTAGACAAGGATTAAGGGTTTTTAGAGGAGACTTACTACACAAAAGAGAAGAAAGAAAAGGATCAAAAACAACCCTTAGGTGGGTGTGTAGGGGCTGTCGAATCCACAAGGATCAAACCAAGACAAATCAAGCTTTTTAATATACCCAAAACCTTCTAAAATCAAACTCTTGATAACCCTTTTGCTTTAAATCATGTCAAAACTTTAAAACTTGAAATCTTCAAGAAATCAAGAACTCATGAACTCTATGCATGATGATTTTTATTGGTGAGGGAAGATTAAGGTTTATGGTAGTAATGATTTAAGGTTAAAAGGAGTAGATTTGGTGGAGATTAGATGATGAGAATGGTGGTTTTGGTGTTACTGTAGGTTGAACAGGAGGATAGGGAGGGGGAATGAACCATTTTCTCCTCTCTCCCTTTTTTTATTTTTTCTTTTTATAACGTGTGTGTGTGAGATGATTATGGAAACTAAATTTTAGGTCTTTATATAGGGATATGTATATATAAGGGGTTTAATGAGTATTAGATTTTCCATAAAAGAAATTATAAAGGGTGTGTTTATTGGGAGTCGGCCGAAAATAAGAGGGAGGGGGAAGAGAGTGGGCTTTGGCCCATTTTTTGCTTGGTAAATCTTGATATTACTTTGTTTTCGGCCCCAAAACCTAATTAAACCCGTTACTTTTTATAAAAACGCAAGTTTTGTCTCGGTTTAAGCCAAACATGAATAAAAAGGGGAAAAATAATTAAAATAAAATAAATAAACCCTAATGGCTAAAATTCGGCATTCGTTGATTTCTCGATTATAAAAACGGATAAATTTTGAATTGTGGGATTGGCGAGGGTTTTAAAATTGACGGTTTTAATTATAATCGGCTAAAATAATAAAAATGAATTATTTAAATTTATAAAAATAGATACGAGATTAGAATTAGTAGTGACCTTAAATACGTGAAATTTTTAAAGATAAAAATAAAGACGGTTACACTTAAACGGATAAACTGCCTATATCGGCTTAAGATTAACAAGAACGAGAAATTGCGAATCGCGTAAACCGTAAAACATAAAAGTTCACTTTACAAGAAAAATGAGAACGAAATATGAATTAAATATGGACATTAAAAGACGGATTGTCACATTCTACCACCGTTAAGAAAAATCTGTCCCGGATTTTATATTGCTTTAACACTAGGCTTAGGCATTTTCTTTATTATGAAAACGTAAGGTTCATTCGGTTATGGTGTTAAAATGTTAGAATACCTTTAAAATGGTGCAATATGATTATATGGATTTATCAAGGTTTTGGTGATTCGAAAACAAAACCACTAATAAGGAGAATTTTAAACTATTCTTTCTTGATAAAAATGGTGTTCATATTAGAGGTAAAATAGGTTCAAGAATCATTTTTGGTCGTTTTGAAGATTTTTGGAATGAATGCATGTATAAAAACTTGTTGAAACTCGGGTTTACGGTTGTGATCGTAGAAGGTCTATTTTCAAATCTTTAGGAATCATTTGTTGAAACGAAGTTTAAATCGGTCATATCATTAAGGCGTGATTAAAATATGATGTATAAAACAGGTAATTTGAAAGATAGGGCATGGTGTCATTATAAATATTAGTTATGGTTTTCACAAAAGAGGGTGGTTAGAATCGACTCTTTAACTTGAGAAGGTCATTTTGGTAATTTAAACACTTGTGAAATATTTGTAAAATTTTCATAAAGATTCATAAAAATTTTATACAAGCCCATGGAGGTGCTTAATGCATTTTGTGCTCGGGGTTTTGACAAAGTAACAAGATAGCAACGAAGATAGAACAAGTGATAGTAATCACCTAATGTGTAAGCAATGGTATGAGGGAACGAATTGAATGTCGTGAGGGTCCTTAAAGGAAAGGATAGAATATAAGTGTTGGCGATAAGACAATAGGAAACAAGGAACTTATCAAGTCGTCAATTCGTAAGACGGTCACGGTCAGCACATTAAGTTCGCGGCGGTCGATACACAACCGAAAAAGAAAATCCATACAACAATTCTCGAATAAAAGGAAGTAAGAGACAAAGTTAGTAATTGAAGAGCGAAGTCAACGTGTGGTCCACACGAACGAATTTCGAGTCAAAAGAAAGGCGAACATCATAACGGATATACGTAAACCCATTCTTTCATAATTCATTATTCACATTCGGAGGCATCTCGGAGATCTACCAACGTTACTCAAAGAAGGTGGGTCGAGAAGAAAGCATAGAAACGTCAGAACCTCTAAGTCCGGTATCAATGGCCGATAATTAGACGAGCGGTCTAAAGAATTTCCATCATGGAGAGAAATGAAAGGAAAATTAGAACGACGGTTGTTAAGTCAGAACGTACCCGCATATGGAGAATTCGTTCGAGAAAAGATAAGGGTACATATGCGGATGCCCTCAATTTGTACCACTTGCTTAACACACAAAAAAATTATTTTCCAGAACAACAGGTAAAAAAGAAAAAAGTTGGTCTTTATCAAGATTTTTAGGTGACTACTATTCAGCCTTGCATGGCTCTTTCTAAATTACTTATAGGTACACTGCTAGGTATAATTTAAGAATAGCAATGCAATGCTCAGTTTCGTCAAACTAGTGTTATGCTTCTTATATTTAAATGTATAAACCATATATATATATATATATATATATATATATATATTTGATAACAAATATTTTTTAAGACCCAAGTAAAATGACTTGTAAAACAATAGCAAATTAAATTTATAAGGTGACATTACATTAACTTATAAAATAGCAAGTGGTTTGCCCGAGAATAGTAAAGAGTAGTTTAGGAAGCAATCGGTGAAATGGTTACAAGATGATATGGTTTCAAAAGGGTTTAGCCGGAATCGTCATGAGGTACATGATATCGATGGTGATGGAGGATATGAAGACAAGAGATTATAACCGCTACCAAAAGCGATGAAGCGCAATTAGGAAAAAGGAGAGATAAAATAAAATAACACATAAGTCACATATATATATAAAAGAATATAATGGAATCCAAATGTGTGTACCTCCTAAGTTATTTGACAACCATATGCTTTAGAGAAAGTATACTATTTTTAGAAAGTTACTATTTTAGGAAAGTTTCTATTTTTAGAAGGTTGCAATTTGTAGAAAGTCTAGATATTCGGAGACATTAATATCGTTTAATAAAAATATTACTTTTTCAATTAACACCGACACCCCAATAACCAAATGCTTAACCCTATCTCCGACGTCATATTTATATATACAAGGTTTCTGTTTTTAGAAAGTTTCAATTTTTAGTAAGTTCGAACTTTCGAAGACATTAATATCGTTAAATAAAATATTATGTTCCCGATAATACCGACCCATCCATTATTCA